>RSEF01000021.1:6443397-6459600 GCA_003993805.1 Himantopus leucocephalus
ACTCCCGGCTGTGCTAACAAGGGGACTTCCCTGGGCATAAGGCAGATGCACACTCATTGAGGGGAGGGAAACACGGCATCACACACTAAACCAGTGATGGACACATGCTGGAAAGCCCTCAGAAGAAGAGGCTGTGTCCTACGAAGTAATAACACTCCTACTTGCAGAGCACTGGAGCTCGTGTTGCCTCAGGTATGGGTGCCCAAGATCTCAGGGCTCCAAGAGCCGTTGCTCCGTTTGCTGTGTCTAACCTCACCTCCCTCCACTTTAAACGGAAACGGGTTTCACGCCTGCCCTAGAGCACGGGCCAGGACAGCTATCCCTGGAGTAGGGATAAGGAAAATGCAAACCCTGCACCAGTTCCTCTGCTGGTCGACCCTTCCCGGGCAGGAGGGCAGCCCCACCACGTCCCAGCCCCCTTACACTGCTCAGGTCCAGCGGTGGCGGGGGAGCCGCAGGGTGATGCTGTGAGCTGTGTGAGGAGTACGGCTCGTTGTACACCGAGGACAGGAGCTCGCCGTTGGGGTTTTCGGGAATGAGGCTGCAGATGGTCCTCTCCGTGTCCTGGCTGGGCAGCTGCTGGCCACATTTGCCCTTGGACTTTCTGGCGCTGCCCCCCCTCCGCAGGTCCTGGGCAGGGAGCCCCGTGCTCGGCCAGTTGGCGTGTGCCAGGCACTGAAACAAGAAGACAGACCCCGGTGCTGGCTCTCCTCGGGCCAGCCCCGGGTACGCAGACCTCCCCTGCTAGGGATGCTTCTGTGGGCATCGTGCGGCGCCCGTGCGGCGGCGCAGTCTTGCGTCCGTGCCTGTGCCCCACACGCTCCTCCCCATGCACNTCCTGCAGCGGCACGGTCCTGCGGCCGTGCCCGTGCCCCGCATGCTCCTCCCCATGCACGCACGCATACCTGGACAAAGGAATGCTGCACTGCCTAGCCCATCACCTCCCACCCACCGCGGGCTTCTACTTTGGGATGTCCTGACCTTTGTCCTTTTGCAATCTGTACCCACAATCCTTATGCAGAGCGGAGCGTTGGGATGGGACCCTTCCGCAGGCTTTTCCTTTATCAGCAATGACAAAGCTGAGCCAGGACAAATACAGGCTTCCAGGCATGGATTCGCTTTGCCGCATACAAACACTCACCACCCGAGTTCAGCCCATGCGGGCACCTGGATAGACCGCTCTGCTCAAAGGCAGTGTCTGTTCCCACACATGTCCCAGGCTTTCTGGGGGTTCACTTACATGGAGAGGCTGGGAATAGCCAGAGGAGAGGGGGTCTTCGAGCACCCTGCTCTCGGGCATCAGCACGAAGGACTGTCCATCGGGGAGAGAGCCGCTGTTCTGGGAGAGGTGTGTTAAGGTGGCCACTCTCCCTCCCGATGCCCAGGAGTTTGTACGGCCATCAGAAGTCAGCGACCCTCTCCCGCTGCCGGCAAACTGGATGGGGGAGAAGACCAGCACATAGGAAGAGCCCCCTGCGTGGCCGCCTCCCCAGCCCCATCTCCCGCCTGAGCATCGCCGGTCCAGCCCAGCCCTCCGTGCCCACACGCCGCGGCCAGACCGGGGTCTGGGCTGTGCCCGCATGGCAGCCGTGCCCGGTGCGGCGGGGTGTGCTGCCCTCTAGGGCTGAGTGGGTGGCTGAGGCCAGCTCACAGGGGTGACAGGGGCGAACGACGAAGGCTCGCAGCGGGGTGGAGGGTGCTCAGGCACCCCAACCACATACCACCTGCAGTGCTGGCAGGGTGGGTCTCCCCTTCCTCGCAAGACCCTCTTAATGTCCTTCTGCCAGTGCCTCACTGCACAACGCTGTCACAGCCTATGGCCAGGGGTCTGCTTTTGAAGGAATTTGATATAATACATTCTATATAATGTAATATCGGGCTTCAAAGTAATTTGCAGGGATCAGCAACTTCATGACAGCCTTTGAGTGAGGGACTTGAAGCAAAGTCTGTTGCATCACAAGAGTGCTCACACGTGGCCAGAGATAGGACAGATGGGAGTCCTGGGAGACATCTATTGATGACCATGCAAACCCACATCATCTGTTACCTGGCCGGGGTGTGGCAGCTTTGATCCCGAGAAACTCTCTGATCCGGAGAGGGAGGAGTCGGCGTTTCGAAACTGGGCTGTTTTGAGACAGTAGAGCCACTCCTGGTAATCATCGTAGCTGCGGCAGATCACCCGGATCGAATTGATTAGCCGGCCTGTAAAAACATCACTCGCTGCTGTTACCGGCTTTGATCAACAGTCCACGTCCCTTCCTTCAGAAACCCACGGGAATCCCTTTGCTCCATCCCTCCCCACATTCTCCTGGGATCCGGAGACCCCGACACCAGTGCAGGGACAACGGGAACGCCGTGCCTTCGGTGCTGCCCATTGGCATCTTGGCCGAATGTGGGACAGGGACAAACACAGCCCACATCTAAATGAGGGGGAAACAAGCACGGCTCCGGGTGCAGGCGCTGCTGCTGGCTTACAGCCTCTCCCTGCCAGCAAAACCAGGCTCTGCCGGGCAGCCGGGGCACAGACGGTCCGAAACTTCCGAGCAGTTCACTTCAGAGAGTTTAGGTGCCGACGTGAGCGAGCACAGCCAGGAAGATGGCCACAGCAGCTTAGCGAAACCCAGAGACCTCCGTGGCTGCTGCCAGCACACCCCTCGGCATGCCGGACACGCACCTTCTATTAAAAAGGAGGTTTTCTCATTCTCTTCAAAAAGCACCTGGATGGCGTTGAGCGGCAGCTCGCCCTGTCGAGAGAGAAGCAGGCTTAGGACCGCACAGCTGAGCACAGCTCACAGTCTGTGCCGTACAGCAGACAGGCGGAGCGGGGAGGACAACCTGGCTGCCCCTTGCCCGCTTGAGGGATGGAGCCTCTGCAGGCACCTGGCCGGCAAAACTCCGCTTCCACAGGGGCTTTCCCATCAGGAAAGGCAAGAGGCTTTAGGAGCCGACTGCAAAGTTTTGCCAGCTTAGGTGGGAGCACGAGGAGGGGAGCCCCCCGTGCAGGGCCGGCGGTGAGGACAGGGCAAGGCTGGCTGCTCTTCGTGCGGCGTGGGGAGAAGCTGCAGCTCGGCCCCGCTGGCAATCCCCCCTGCGGGGACGGGGAGAGGAGGAAGGTGAGGCTCAGTGCCTAAATCCCCTAGGCTAGGTCTGCAGGAGACGAGAGGCACCCAAGCCGGTGCTAATCTGAGTGAGGACTTGGGTACCTCTATCCTTCAGAGGTGTGGGGCACAGGCATGTTGGAGAACCATGTATCCAGCAGATTGACCCAGCCTTGTCCCAGCAAACTCACCCTCCCCTCTCACAGCTCGCTCTCCCACCACCAGCCCTACTGCAGGAATGAAACCTCTGAAGCCAGCATGACTGCACGAGCCTTTTCTGTAAACTTTGTTCTTACAAAGTCCCTCCTGAGACCTGAGCTCGGAAAGACACCCCTTCCCTCCTAAATCTGTTTTCAATGGTTTCCCGTAGTTTAACAGCTGACTTCTCCAGAAAAAAAAATTGCGAATGTGGTCCTGAACAAGCTTTTAGTTGCTGGACTGGGACTTCCAGCCCTGCAAACAGGAATCCCCACAATCCATACCCTGCAAAGTCTTACAAAGACAGGGTTGAGCCCTGTAAATGCCAGCTGGTGAAACGTGAGCGCTTGTGCTATACAGCACAGTTGCGAACGCCACTCCTGTGATGGGAGGGGGGGTTTGCTGCAGGCAGGCACCGCGCGTATGTTCCTATCAGCAGGGAGCTAAAGCAGCCTGTCCCTGGAAAAAAAATGGAGTTAGAAGATACCATGTGCTACCGCTCCTTAATACAGTAGTGCCTTTGCGTGCACATCCACGGGCGGTACCCAGACCGCTCCTGCTCCTGCGGCCGTGCCCCATCCTCAGCCCAGCATCACAGCCCTGCTCTGCTGCCAGGTGTCCTCTAAGTATCATCGCTGACAGTTTAATTCTCTGTGATGGGCACCCTGACACAAGGGCCAAAGGTTTGTCAACACGGAGTTAGGATCTAGGTCTCCTCTTTCTTTGGGGCTGAATTTTCCTTACAGAAAGCGAGCAAGAACAGTCCTGGGAGAGCAGCTGAAGCAGATTTTGCACTGGAGCCATCTCACAGACGAGCTCGTTGCTTTACTTCTCACCTCTCTCTTTCTCTGAGCAGGGGAAACCGAGTGGCACCTAGTTTCTTTGTTGCTTAACCCCCTGTCCGCCTCACCTGGATGTCACCCTAACCCTGTCTGTCGGCATGGAGCACTGGGCAGGGGCAGCTGGTGGCAATGGTCCTGGGAGCAGCTCCTAGCCGGGATGGCAAACACAGGGTCTGGGGAGAGCTCAGGAAATGAAGTTCCCACCTCGTGCCTCTCTCCCCCGTGCCCGGCAGCGGAGGCAGCACAGAACGCAGGAGCGAAGCCCTGTCATTTAGCCGACGGTGCAACCAGTCAGGATTCATTTGCCTAAGTTCACGGGCTGCAAAACAAGGCGTCTAGCAGAAACCCCTCATCACGGCCTCGCTGCAAAGCTGTCCCAGCTGCACAGGCTCCGGGGAACGTGCCCGACGTGACGGCTTTGCCACAAGGCAAACGCGGAGCTCAGCCGGGTGCCGGTGGTTTGTGCTGGCCAGGCGCCTCTCCGCAGCAGCCTGTGGGCACACGCAGGCTTCTGCGGTATTTCTCCTGCACTGAAAGTGATTTATGGGCTGAGCGGCACAGGAAGGCTGACCTTGGGAGGGAAAGCGCATGCACTGCTCGCGCTGTAAGAGATGGACTTTGACGCTTCAGCCGGCGCAGGTGCTGCAGGGCCGTGTGTGGAAGGGGCCGGTGCCGCCTGCTCCCGCTGCTCCTCACCTCTCCGGCACATTTGAGCAACGCCTCCTGCCACTGAGGATGAGGACAACAGCGGAGGGCTTCCCAGAGGCGCCCGGTGCTCCGTCCTCCCTACAGCGACAGCCCCGTGTCCACTGAAACACCCCGGGGCTGGAGTCCCACCTAGGGAAGCGCAGCAGCATCCCGCAAATAACCCGCACGTCGGCTGCAGAGAGCCCCTCCAGCCTTCCCCGGGCATGGCGTGAACCTGTCCCCCCGCTCCAGCAGCTCCCCCTTTGCTCATTTACGCCTCGCCCGGGGCCTTTTCCCACCAGCGGTGGGGCAGAGCCCGCCGCTTTGAGTGAACCCCGTCCCGGCAGGCTCAGCTCCTGCCTTCCCCATCCCTGTCCCACACACAAACTTGGCAGTGGTGGCTCCTGTGGTTTGTATGAAACCGAAGAACAAAAGGGCCGGGCTATTCCTTCACACACAAATTGCAGGGCTCAGCATCTGCTCGCAGGGAAGGGAAGTTAATTTGCAGAAGCCCTGGGAGAAGGCTCCTGTGCCCTGACATGCCTGTGGAAAATCAGGTTCCCACTGCAGTGTCACAGGCTGGTGAGTCACCTCCTGCCTGCGCTCGGCGGCGCAGCGCCCTGCCATTACCCCGGCGAGCGAGACGCCCGGGGACCAACGCTCAGGCACCGTGGGAAGGGAACATTGCGCGGACAGGGCAGACAAATCTGGTTTAAGGTTTCAAAAGAGATGAGTTAATCTGAGAGCCCAGCCCAAGGCCCCCTGACGTGGTGCCCCATTCCCAGGAGCTGCAAACAACATGTTCCCGAAAACAAGCTCTGTCTGAGGTGTGTCACACAAGCCACCAGCTGCTGGAAAACACCCTCCGCTGTTGCACGGGGGAAGGAGGAGAGCTCTCACTGGCACATGTCCCTCCTCACAGCCCTGCCCGTGGCGGGCACGGCCATCTCCTCTGGCCAGGGAGATGCTCGATGCAGGTCTTCCCAGGGGGTAGCCCTTAAATTAAAAGCAGCCTGCATGGCCCGGGGCACGATGGGGATGTGGTGAAATCATGTGAAGAAGGACCCCAGTGAGTTCACACTGAGTTTCACAAGCCCTCAATCTCTGCAGGGTTTCCTTGTTGCCGGCTCCTCTCTCAGTGACTACGAAGGAGGAGCTCCGCTCTGCTCCGCCATGCGCCGGTGGTGCTGCACGTGCGGGTTCACAGGCGGTTCAGTGCTCGTTTTTGGCACTTTTGTTCTAGCACGGGAGAAACAGGGCCAGAAAGCACAGGGCTGTTTAATAGCCATGGCAAGGATGTCTAAGACGGATGTTGGCAACCAAGTTTAAGGACCATTCAGACTGCAAACAATGCGAATGCAGCTCCCAGGGCCCACAGTGCCACTGTCTGTCTGTGCTGAGGCTCCCAGCATTGCTCCTACAAGCAAAGACACACCAGTGGACTGGAGAAGCTCATCTCACACCCCTTGGGGCACTCAGACCTCCACGTCCTCGCTGGCCCTTCTGCTGGCATTGCTCAGGGCCCTTGTCCTGCCGAGGGAAAGAGCAGCAAATGCAGTGCGCCGGCAGCAGCATCTCCTCTCTGCCCTCCAGCCAGCTAACTGCCTTTGCCCTTCCCCACGAGCATCAGACGTGCTGCCCGGATGCTACCTGCTCCCAAGTGGTCCCACAGAGCGGGGCCTGGGAAGCAAAGCCCCCGCGGGGGCACTTCGCTGGGGCTGTTCCAGCTCCCGTCTCAAGCCAGCGAGCCAGGCTCCCTGCCAGCATCACCGCACAGGAACACGCCAGCCTCCCTCCTCCCCGAGACTCAGATTCCTTGGCAGCCAGCTCCTTTCCCCCGCCGGGCTTTGGTAGGAGGGCAAGGTGTTTCTCATGGGAAGATAGCTTTGCAACATCCCTCCGCCCGCTCACCTGCCAGCTGGCAAGGGAGCAGCGGGGAGGGAAAGCCTTTGCCAACACGAGGAGCACCGGGGAACCCAGGTGGAGGGGAGCAACGAGCCAAAGAAGCGCTGAATTAGCCGCTGTGGATGGGTAAGAGAGAGAGAGCAGGAAGGTGCTCCAAAATGAACTTACCTTAAAACAGAGGCCGTTGCGCTCTTCAGATACTATCACCAGTGTGGACGGGTAAAGCACCAACAGCCGGTCGTGCTGCTCCTTGGGAGGTAAAGAGGAAGAAGGTTCCCCGTGAACAGCCAGACAGGGCTCCCGTCTGGAGAGCCCTTTACTTTGTCTCTCTGACAGCAGCCTGAGGCGAGGGCTCTGGAAACAGCCGAGCTGCGTCCCCGCAAAAGGCTCCACGGGAGATTCCTGCCAGCTCCAGCTGCCAGCCCTGTCCTGCCAACGCTTATGCACGTGCTGTCCCCGAGCACCACTGCTGGGCCCCAGGAGCTGTAACAAACCTTCCTCCGTTTACCGGGATGTGGGTAAAATGACCCTTCAGGGCCCCGTTGGATTAGTGGCAGCAGGTAGGCAGGAGTCTGCGCTCCTCACTCCATCCATTGCCTTTTCCGAGCCGTGCTGCCAGGAGGTTGCTCCCCAGAGATGTGTCCTACCTGGAAGGGCAGATGCTGAAGCTTCACTTTGGAAACACAGAGGACATCGCCTAGGGATTCCCGCTCGGTCCCTCTCCACTCCCGGACAGGCATGTTCTGCACGGACCACCGCAGCTCCTCTTTCCCCATGGAGTTCTGCTTCCAGTCATTCTAGGGACAGGAGCAGAATGGAGAAGCAGGGTAGACATGTCCTCCCCTAAGAGTTTAGCTAGCGCATGGCCCATCTCAGGACACTTTTCAAGTGTGGCAGAAGCCGGAAAGAATAAATAAATCTGTGCAGGAGCCAGTTTTCCAGCTGGGACTGAATAATCATAGTTGGTACCTAGCACCAGCTGTGCATTGCATTTCAAAGGGAAATACCTCTGTTTTACAGCTGGGGAGACGGAGACAGGGAGGGAAGCAAAACACCCCCCCAGGGACTGGAAGAGAAGACAGGTCTCTTGAATCTGGTCCTGTTTTCTCAGTCCTGGTCCCAGTCTCAGTCTCATCCTTTAAATGTTTTGTAAACTCTGGATAATTGCACAAACAGCCAACTGCCTGAGAATTTCTCTGAAGCAGACCCAAACCTCTGAGCCTTCAAAAGCTGTGGTGGTGGCACCTCTGGGTGGCAGGTCTCCCTTTCAGCACACCCCCCCTGCCCGGCACTCTTGCGAAGTGCACCCTTCTTTCTCTTTGCACCCTTCCCTGGCAGGAGACTGCACAAAAGGCAAGCTGGGCACGCACACGCACGCAGCAGGAACGCAGCAAGCTGTTGTCAGGTCCCAGCAGCGCAGAGCACCTTCAGGGGTTGCCATTCGGACTGAAATCCCACATTCGCTCCGGCGCTGCTTGCACAAACCTAAGCCCCTAAAGACACCTGAACACATATAACCCGGTTCCTCCATGGGCAGAGGAGTTCCCAAGCAAGAACGCGTCTGTCAAGTGTGGGTAATTAGCAAATGTCTATCCGTGGTTATTTTAGGGGTGGTGGAATAACTAAAGGAAACGAGAGCTGTGAGGTGCATTGCCCAGGGCCAGCTCTAGGCACTGGCAAACAGGTAGGTGCCTCGGGCAACAAGCAGCCGGGGCCACACAGAGGCCCTCGCCACGCTGCTGCCCTGGCTCATGCTCTGACATGGCTGGTACGTGCTGCTGGCAGAGAGGGGTCAACGGCCACGGGTGAAAAGGGCTGAATTACAGACCGTGCACAGCCCCGGCAGCTGCTGGAAGCGGTACGAGTGGCACCAAAACCCCCGTGCACCATGCCAGAGGGGCAGCTCCCTGACTGCTGTAGCGAAGCGCTCAAGCACCTGGCCTGGAAAAAGGGGGATTAGGCCAGGAGTTAACCCCACACCTCCTTCCAACAGTCTGAAAGAGCAGCAAGCACAGCAAGGAGCATTTGGAAGTGGACGCAGAGCCCCTCTCCCTTTCCATCCCCAGCTCTCTGCTCAAGCTCTCCAGCCTGGAGGAGGCACCCAGAGCCCCATAAGGCATTCAGGATTCTGGAAGAGGAAGGTGTTAGGTGAGCACCTAGAAGTGTGGCGAAAATGGCTGAGAGAGGCTGGCTGCAGAGATTATCCCTCCCACGGAAGGCAGCAGGAGCGGCGCAGCACCGATCCAGCTGGTCCCGGTCGTTCCGCTCTGAGCCCACAGCGTGGGAAACGGCTGCGCACCTCACCGTCCCGAGACACCAACCTGAGAGAGGAAGGGCAAGCCAAGGCTTCCTCCGTTTAGCTGGATCTGTTTCTCCAGGTGATAAAGCCACTGCTTCAGCTCTGACTCAGTAGGGCAGAACACGATAAGGGGATTCAGCAGAGGACCTAGGTATGCAAGACACAAGATGAGCTGAGCAGATAAGGGCACCAATTGCAGCATCAATCGGCTGGCCAGAGCTGTTATGCTCGGCACGTCACACCATGGGTTGCCTGTGAGTGCATTGCCCTGTTGACATCATGCTCCAGTCCCTCCTGCCATTACCCTCAGCACGTGTCCTCTCATCACGCTGCCAGGGAGCTCCCCGGCACGGGCTGCTCCAGCACCTCCTCACCGCCTGCTCGTGCAGCCACATCCAGCTCTGACCACCAGTCACTTTTCAGTCCAAAACCAGGCCAAGAACAAAAGTCAAAGACAGTACGAAAGTCAAGCTGGAAACCAACGGACAGACTTCAGCTTTAGAAGTCCCCACCAGGTTGTGAACAGCATCTCTGCGGGCAGAGAGTACCACAATGCGCTGCCACAGACAGCCTAACCCAATGCAGAAGTTTCATGGTGTTTCTTAGTTTCACTTTGGCACTCGGTAGAACATCGGTAGCTTTCTGACGCTGTTTATTTATTGCTTCACCAAATATAATCTGTGCCAGACAAGCTGAAGCTGCTCTCAGACATACTCTTGAAGGGAGGAACAGCCCTATATCTTATTGATTTTAATGTCTCCAGCTATCATTTGCTTAGTAGTGTGGGCAAAAGTGTCTCACACACCCTCTGCATAACCTAGTGACGTTAATAATCATTTCTGGTAGGGTGCAGAATGTATGTTATGATTAATAATTTACCAGTGATCTCATATTAAACCATATTTGGTGCACGTTCAGTAAGATCTGGCTTTGCGGGACTTGGAAGTACCCAGATAAGCAAGTGCATTGGATAAGCATGATACTTTGCCCTTCTGTGGAGTCTTTTATGCCGTAATTCCCGCATTATTTATCAACAACAGTTAATTAAGACTTTGAAACATCTCTGTCTGTCAGGAAATGCACTAATACAGACAAAGCAGAGGTGGGGAAACTGAGGCAGAGACTCCCTGAGTGACTTCCCGTAAGTCACTCCGTTCAGATCCATTGCAGTAACTAGGTGTCAAGCATTACTGCGCACCCAAGTGCCTACGTACCAGTGTGGCTCTGGAGTTCTCTTGTCTCCTCTTGCCTTGGTTTCCCTGTCTTTGCAATGGAGACGAAGTGATTCCCTACTTTATAGAGTTGCTAGGAGGGTAGAGAGGTTGCTGGGGTTATCTAGATAGTCTGGCAGCTCTGAATACCCCCCTGGGCATCCAGGCCCTTACACAAACAGCGGGAATTTTGCTGGTAGGGCATGACCCTTAACATGGCACTGCTTGCTCTGCCACCTCCTCCAAGGGCAGCCTTTCAGACGTGCCCTGAGGGCTGCTCGCGTGGCCACATCTAAACAGGGCCCCAAAGGAAGAGAAAATGAGAAAAGAAGCACTCCTGCCTAAGCCTGAAGCCTGAGACATGCCTGAAGCTCCTGGAAGGAGCTGCTGGGGAGGCCGTGACACAGAGCCTGAAAGGCTGCTGCTAATTCGGTTGCTGCCATTTCCCGCGGCCCCCAGGGCACGTTTGCGGCAGGGCCATGACACAGCCACGCTGAGCAACCTGTGCCGGCCCTCGTGCTCTTTTCTTCTGCCCTGTCCTTCCTCTTTCCTTGTGAGTGCTTCCAGAGGAACACTGGAAGCAAGCCAGCCCCTTCCCAGAGCAGCAGCAGCTTATTCCCACCCAAATCTCTCTTCTTGGAGACACTAAAAAGCTGCAAAATTTGCAGGTGAGGAGGCAGAGGTAACTCAAGGTGCTCAACAACTTCATCAGCATCAGAGGCTGTGCAAGAGACGGACCGCAAAGCCAAGGTGACGGCCAGCCGCCGTCCACTTCTCTGTGCCACGGCACCAAGGGGCGGCACTGCACGCTGACAGGCTTCGTTCCCGCGCTCCACCTCCGCACTCCCAATGATTGTGCCGGCATCTTCTGATGTCCTGAGCTACCCTACAAAGTGCAGTTCACAGGGAACTGCTGACGCCACGGGATTTCTCAAGAGAATGGATGCGTGTCTTTTGTGTCTCATAGTCATGAGCCAACAGACTTCCACCCTGACCCTGTGTGGGGCCAGGGACGAGGCTCTTACCCCTCCGTCCCTTGATTTCTCCCTCTCCAGCAGAAAAATAAAACTGCTCCACTGATCTCCTGGCAATCCTACATATCACTACCTCCCCGGTTCCTTCGCGTCACTGATCCCTGATATATACAGCACTCTCTGTCAGAAAGGCTTCGGTTTGCTCTTTCCCTAAGCGGGACACAACCCCAACAAAGCCTGAGGCAATTTTCCACCCAGCCACACTCCTGCGTGTTTTAATACAAGCAGAACAAGTCCACCCACCCCAGTGCAGACGCCCCTGACAGGTTACGCCTGGGAGAACTTCTCCTTCATTTTACAGACTCCCAGCAAGGGTTGGAGAGCCCTGCCTGGTACAGTGCAACAAGACCACAACTCGGCAGTCCTTAAAATTAATGGGTTGTTTGTACCACCTCCTTTTTACAATTTATGTCATTTTTTTGTTTGAGTGGCCATTGTATAACGTCTCTCTAACAGAAGACACCAGAGTACATAGGCTGAGCCTAGGACACAAACGAGCTTTCTTGGCTCTGTAGCATTACTGGGTTATTTACTTACTTCTGTGTACTTCATGCTTTAACTGCTACTCTCGGGGGCTTGCGACTGCTGTAATTCAGCAATGACTAAGCCCAAAAAAAGCCTCCAGCCAAGCTGCAGACAGGCTGTTATCCCAGGAAAACTTTTCTAAAGCAAGATCACTCAGGGGAAAGTTAAAAAAAACTTGTGGAGGCAGGAGTGCTGGCAAGGGAAGAGCTGGTGAAGTGACATTGGGTCCCGATGGCACCGTCCTGGCGTTATTGGTAGCGGCAACTCACCTCTGGGCGGTGTTGCCCATCCTGTGCGGTTGCACAGTGCCATCCCTCAGCACACACAGCGCTGGACGCGTGCCTGCTCGGAGTCGCTCCCTGGCCTCAGGGTTTATACGGAGATGAGAGGTGGGAGAAGGAGTTTTATTCCATTCCTTCGTTCAAATGTGGTACACAAAGAGCAAATGACTGGGCAGAGGTGGGAAGTGTCACCGTGTGTCCTTGAGCACTAACCCACCGGAGCACAGGACCATCCTTCCTCCGCGCTCCCTATCCAGTCCTTTCCCTGCCTGCAGCCCCGGGCATCGCTGCCCAGGTGTATAGCAGCGGGGAAGCCTTGGAGGGAAAGATGCAAATGCTGGGAGGAAAAGCTTCAGCTCTCTGCAACCTCTTTCCACAGTGTGGTTCTTCTCTGGGATTAGGTCAGCGCGGGACAAAGAGCAGAGACAGCGGTGATTCACACACCCGCTGCTCTCTGTGCAAAGCAAACAAAGAGGCACCAACCTGTAACGCGGAAAGCGTGATCCTCCTGCCCGGTGCTCTTCCCTTTCTCAATTTCATACACGTTCAGCTCTTTCAAAGGCAGCAGTTCCTGCATAAGAAGAACACGCCGTTATTTCGGGGGGCAGCCCGCAGGCAGGCTCTGTGATTAATGCCCCTTTGCCATAGGAGAGTGGAAGCGCAGACTGGGCACCAGCAGGCTGCTGGGGCTCACAGAGTTAGACTGCAAAACGTTGCCCTGAGGGGAAACATTTGGGATTTCGACCCAGCGCGCTGCCCAGAGGAAGCAGGTTCGGCAGCCGCCTGGGCTCCCTGGGGCCAGTACTGCAGGAGTCAGCAGCCATGCTGGCAAGGACACTTTCTTTTTACTCTAAATCTTTCAGTTTTAAGAGAAACCTCAAAAAAAAGCCCCACATCGCTGGTTTAACACCAGAAAGCCAAAAGATGGAAATGACCATAAAGCAAAGTTGAGCTGTCTGGTTTCTACACTCCAGTTCACCAGAGTCCCACTATAACGAAGCACAGGAACAGATGACGAGTTTGTGCTCCCCGTCTTGGGCTCTCTAAACAAGGGCTGTAAAAGATGCTAATTGCTGTAATGTCTAGGGGGCAGTACTGGCACATTAATTCCTTTTTAATTCCTCTAGAATTAATAATCTAAGTAACTGTTTATAAAGTAGATGGGAGATTTTGTAACATTGTTGGTATTCTGACATGTGTCTTTCCAGTTGAAGGCTGGCTTGCTGGCTGACTCCAGCTTGTATTGGCATACTGCATTAACCTCAACTCACCTAGAAGGAAATAAATCATTTCTAAAAGGAACAAATTTTACAAACGTCTACAAAACAGCCACGCTCAGTTTTAGTTACTCACTCATGTGGAGGGAGAGCACATTCAGGGCGTCCTGTTTGTTCGGCTGTGATTTTTTGGCTGCATGTGCAGCACAGCCTATTGTTTGTAGTTCACCAGCATCCTCGGGTTAAAAGACTGATGAACGGTTTGCCAGGATAACTCCCCAGGGCTGCCCTCAGGTTTTTCTTTCCACCCTTTCCCACATGCCGCTTTCTCTGCCCTGCAGATGAAGAACTCCCCTTTGGTTCAGAAGCCAGGGCCAAGTCCACCGAGACCAGTGGGATTTTGAGCAACAGGAGCCCTGACCCTTGCCAGGGCACAGCTCTCCGTGCTTGGTGCTCTGCACAAAGATAAGTCCAAGTAGCCTAAATGCCTCCCGTCCCTGGTGCTGCCTGCCAGCCCTGCGCAAGCCCCTACCCCACCTCTGTGGGGTCCTTTATCTCTGCCCACAGACAAGGCCAAGGACTCAGGTGGCACTGCGGCTGTCTGGGTACAGTCCGTAGGAAGAAATGCGCTCTTTCCCCAGGAGCTCGGCATCCCCAGGAAAGGACTTGCTGAGATCACCTAAAGGAGGCCAGTGGCAGCCCCAGCAGCAGAGCCCCCTGCCCTGCCCAGTGCCCCCAGCTTGGCCATACTGCCCGACTCCCCAGTGCTTGCCCCGGTGTGGCCGGGAGATGCCCTACCTGGTAGGTGAGTCCATTGGAGCCCGTAGACTGGAAGTACAGGTAAGACTGGAAAAGCTCCAAGAAGCAGTCGTTCACCTCCTGCAGAAAAGACACATTTTGGGGTTTATCTCAGGACATGTTCCTCCTCCCAGCTCCCCTCTGCATCTCAGACTGATCTGTGCACAGAAAAGCCAGCGGTCGCTTATCCAAAGGCCACCACCACATCTCTGCTGGTGGATCTGCTGCCAGCCTGGTAGCTCAGCATGGAAGCACGGCCCAGGTCCCCACTGGGATGGGAGCTGGTGGGCGCCAGCCGGTACCCATGCACCGCGTGACAGCAGAAGTCGCTGGGCCACGCAGTAGCCCGAGGAACTCTCTGTGAGTCACGTTTCCCAGCATCACACTTTATTTCCCAGTCCTGCATGGTCACTCCTTGCCTGGGAAGAGAAACGCCCACAAACAGGCACCGCAGCTTACCTGGCAGTGCTGGAACTTAAACTTGACCTTGGAGTAATAGATCATTTTGCCCAGATTCCTGACAACTGTTTTCCTTCGTCCCTTCTTGAACAGGCTGGGGAACCTCTGGTCCAAGTTTTCTTTCTGGTTTTCCTGGTTTTGAATATTCTGTACCAAGGATTCGGGAAAAACAAATCAGAGCAGGTGGGAGGTGGGGGCCTGATATCTGGAAGGGACATTCCGAGAACATCTTCCCAGAAGGGCTTCCTAGGAAATGCAACCTGGGCAGGTGCCCCGGCCGGGCTGTTTGTTGTTGGGTCTCCATGCCAGCGTGGAGCTGGGGTTCGGTTACTGCTGGGAGGCTGTCCTCCCTGGGCAGGGGGAGATACTGACCTAAAGGGAGGTTTTCGGGGTTGGGAAAGAGGGGTTGCAGAAGCACATCCTACATTTAGGGTCTCCCAACTCCACGGAAGACCTCCTGCCATCCTAATCAAATTCACTGGGGCAAGGACAGATCAAGGCTTAGCAAACACAGCTTGTCTTCCACTGGGGTTAGTGGAAAGGTTTTCTTTGTTCTAGTTCTACCTGGATTCCTCAGCTCTCCCATCTGCTCGGATCCCTCAGTTTCTCTAGGTGGAGTCTGGTGTTTCAGGTGCCCGGACACTTTTGAGGCAGAGTCCCACAGCCATAAAAGCAGCCGCAAGGCACCGAGTCATGAAGCTGCTCATGGTCAAGGCAAAAAGCAAAGAGAAGCCAGCAACACAGCGGGAGAGCAAGGGCTGACCTGAGAGGGAGATCGCACCCAGGGCTGGGCACATCCCTTTTTTCCTCCATTCCGGTTCTACGGAAATTCTTCCTTCTGTGCCGTGGCACAAACGCACACCCCTACAGCACTCCACTGCTCACAGCCCCGCGCTGCTGTTGCACTCTCTGGACACCGCATAAATCCCAGGGGTGAAAAGCTCTCCCTGCAGTTTCTCTGGGAAAAACACTTCTATTTCTGGGGGTTGGTTGATTTTCTTGGGGAGAAGGGAAGGGCTGTATCCCCATGAGGCCACGGACACCACTGATCCCCCCCAGGTCTACACCCCACATGCATATCTGAGTCTTAAATATCAGCTTTGTTAGACACGTCACAGACTCTGGGACGTTCATTCCCAAGCAGAAGAGGAAAGGTAGGTGGGAGACACAAGGTTTGCTGTGAGGCCACCTTGGTGGGACCCCACTCCGAGCACTGGTGACTGCATTTCCTGGGGACACCCCCAGCGAGAGCATGGCCGTGCTGGAGCTGGGAGGCAGGGTGTCGTGGCAGCTCCCCGGGGCTCGTACGCTTCTGTCCAAACAGCATTTCCAGGAATGAGCAGGGAGCGGGCTGCCGGGGCTCAGCAGGGATCGAGCGGGCAGTGTTTCCCAGCTGCCCAACCTGTCTGGCCCCCGTGTGCCCGCTCCCAGTGCGCCGTGCCAAGGAGACAGCTGCGTAAGCCCCATGATAAATGAAGAGCCAGCAGAGCTAACCAGATCTGTCTTGCTGGGGCCTCCGTGACTCACCCCTCCGGCATGAGATTAACCCCTCTCCTAACCATGCCGGGGACATCGGCAGCGCTCAGGCCAGAGGGGAGCTGGTCAACCAGTTCAAGAAAGACAAGGAACTGCTGGAGAGAGTCCAGCGG
>RSEF01000021.1:6497629-6563752 GCA_003993805.1 Himantopus leucocephalus
GGGGACACCCGGGGTCACCCCGGGGTGCAGGGGGACACACACATCCCCCCCGGGGGTCTCCTCCCTCCCCCCAGCCTGAGCTGTGGCGGCAGCAAAGCCCCATTTGGGCTCCATCAGCTCNGCTTCACCTTTGTATTTTTCTTGCCCCGAGCCCAGAATCGCCGCTTGGTCAGTGCCAGCGTGCGGGATGGTGGCTCTGCCTTCGAGGGGGGGTTGTCTCGTCCCTCAGTCCAGGTTATGCCGTGTACAAAGGCAGGGTTTTTTGGGGGGGGGGGGNGGAAGAAAACCCGCTTGGGGGTTGGTTGTTTAATTCCAGGCATAGCTAGCTGAAGGAACAGGCGCTCAGAAGTGGAAATTTGACATTCCTGGGTCTTATTTGGTCCGGTCCTCCCCCTTTTGTAAGATGTATTAAAGCAGGGAAAAAGTTGCTATGGTACTGTTGCTTAGAGATGGATGGGAAAAAATGGCAGGCGCTGAATTGTTAATTACCTTTTTCTTGGTTGTTTTTACCTTCGTGAGTTTCAGTCGGTGGTTTGGGAAGGAGATTCGCAGCCGGGCAAACCTCCCTCGTTTCTAAAATTCCTCGCTGGTTTTCAAAACTGATTTTTGAGTGGGGATTTGCGTGTTTGGGTGAGGTTGGTCACCGTTAAAATACGCTTCGGAACGCTTGGCTGTGGGTGCAGGTACTAATGCGTGGGGGGGGAAATGACACGCGCCGCCTCCGTGGCCCTTTTGGGGGGATGTAAAATCCTAAATGTCTGTGGCTGTAAAAAAGGGGGTGTACGCTGAGCCGGGATCCAGGCTGGATGTATAGGTGCTGTAGGTGGACAATGGAGCAAGGCTCCCTTTGTATGCTGGTACTCGCCTGGGGGAAGGGACACGTTACACAAGGATTGCGTGGCCGGGTGGGAATATCCATAGGGAAGGCGGCTGCCCCAGCGCGGAGGTGGGATGTGGACGGCTCCCTCCTTGGAAAGGACCGTTTAGTTTGGAGAAAAAGTCTTTTCAGATGGAGCTGGGCTTGGCGAAACCCAGTTCCCACCCATCCCCCAGCCTGAGAAGAGCATGCGGAGAGGCTGAGCCACGGCGGCAGGAGGAAGAATTTGGGAAAATATGGCTTAAAATCTCCGCTCCGAGGGCTGGGGAATAATGTCACCCCTAAAGCCTCTCTGCAACCCATGGGAGTGTTTGTTTTTCCACTTTGCTTAGGAAATACTGCCATTTCCATATTAAAGCCTGTACGCAAGCGGTCTTGCTGTTGCACAGTCTCTGCTAGGGGCAAGTTTGAGAAACACAACCATTTTGTTTCTAAAGAAGCAAAAATTCAGGGAGGACTCCTGAAACTTAAAACCCGGCAGACTTGTTCAGTGTGAGGGGTTTGCTGCTTCCCCCCTCCCCCTTCCATTAACCACTTACTGTGGGAACCTTGCTTGGGTTTGCAGCCTCGCCAGTAGTCCTTCCAAGGAAGGAATTAAGATGAAAGAGGCGTTTTGCAGAAACTGTTATTTTTTTTGCGACGTGCTCTTGATATTTTTTTAGTGTGAATTGAAATAACGCTCTCTGCTTAGGAATTCTTCTCTCGAGTAAGAGAATGTTGAAGCTGGTCTCGAGAAGCGCTGGCTTATGTGAGCAGTGTTGTTTTTTTTTCCTTAAAAGCCCTTTTTTTTTTTTAATCTATTGTCTTGAAAAGGGATTGCAAAAGAATGATTTTTCTGTGCGTTTTTAACAAGTTGAAATTGTTACGGGCTTTCTGTTTTGTACCCAGATACTCCCTTTTTAAAAACTTCTTCCTAATGTGCTGTATTTTGTTTCAACTGAGTTATTAAGGCATTCCGCAATATGAAAGCAATCAGTGCCGGGATTGGAAGCCCGCTGTTAGGCTGGAATAAGCGGTGAATCTGTGTTAGGGTATGGGAGATGAGAGCTGGGAGCTCGGGGAAGCGGTGGTAGCAATCATTTGGGTTCACCTAATTAATGCTGTCTTGACTAGCAGGAAAAAAAAGTCATTCACCATCACTGAAACAGATGCTCGGCAGCTTGCAGAACAAGGCGACTAAATATAGTAACAGTCGTCCCCAGCACAAGTGCCGGCCTTCCATATTTATTTTTTCCTTGTGTTTTCTTCCAGTTATCTGAAAGAACATGGCTTTGTCCCTTTATTGGCGTTTTAAAGGGCAAAGAGGAGTAAAAGCCTCTTAATTATGAACCATGTGACTTTGGTATGCCATCTCCTATTCTGTGGGGAAATTAAGACGTTCAGAGAGGCAACCGAGTCCGGGAGAAGCCCCGGATTTCAGGAAACAAACGTGCTCCTTCAAAATGGTTAGAAATGAGTTGTAGATCGGAGCAGTCTTGGAGAAGACAAATAACTCTTCAGGTTTCTTTTGGAAAAATGTGCTTTTGTGACTTCACCTTGTTCCGATTTCTGTTTTGAGGAGATGCGCAGGATCTCTTCTGGAGAAGCGCCTTGTGTTTTAAACACGACTGCTCTGAGGAGCTGCTCTGCAAAAAAGTGGCATAAGGGCGAGTGCGTGTTTGTTTTCAATAACTTCTAGAAAACATTTGGTCAGTTTACAAGAAAATGTTTTGTCTTTGACGGCTGGGAGTGTGAATTCAGCCTGGGAGCATGAAATCCCCGTGCTTCCGCTCCGTACGTCACCGCTACGGACTAAGGTGGAGTAGAGGGGTTTTGGTCACCTCTTCTACAGACCGTGTGCGGGGCAGAGCGGGGAGATGGCTGCTGGCGTGCTGGCTTCGAGCCCCGAGAAGAAAAACCTCCGTGCCTATTTCGGACCATGGCTGTTAGCACCATTTCTGGTGCCTTTTTCCCACGTGTGACACCAGCAGGTCTTGCAGCGCCTTTCCGCGGGAACACGCTTGAGTCAGAAGTAATGGCGCTCCGTTTTTTCTAGTAAAACTCTCAAATATATTCCCAGGCTTTTATTGCTTATAATCGAGTAGTAGTTATCGGATATCACTTGGGATGCAGACACATGGATGGTTATACTGAATCAGCTTTGCCTGTAGAGATGTCTATCCAGATGTATTTATATTTTAGAAAATACAGAAGTAAGGCTACAGAATGAACTATTCCTGCTTTCGTTCTCGATTCGTATAATTTTTAAGTGACGGTGTTTTCATAGATTAAGTGGTAGCCTTTTTAGTTGAGCGCCTTTGAAGACAGCGGAAAGGTAAAGTTCACGCCTGTGCTTTGCTGAAGCAAATCTCCAGAATATTGGGCAGCATCAAGACTTGTTTGTGCCACGTTTTACAAATATCTCCAGTAAGTTAATCTTAGTTTTGCAGTTATGAAAACCCAAGGAGATGATGGGAGGACATTTGGTTGGGGGATTAGGGCAAGGGGATTAAATTAATTGACTGGAGTCAGAAGGGAAAGAAAGAGTCGTGGAAGACACGAGGCGAGTGTTGCCTCCTCGAGTCTCGGTTGCTTCCTGGCGAAAGTTGGCCTTGCCCTGGGTGTAGGTTCATCAGTCGGGTGGTTAATTGGGGAGATGGTGGTGCTGGTTCTGGAGGTGGCTCGCGTCTTTGTTTTCGACTAGATCTGCTTTAATAATTCTATTCCTAATACTGATTCGCTGGGCGCCATAAAGCAGCAGAGGCATCAGCTCCGTGGTGCACCGGGGGTGTTACCGAGCAGTGTGTGTCTGCAGCCACCTACTTCTTCCCCCGAGACTGAGTCACGTTGAGGATGGCTCCTCAACAGTTTAAGATTCATGAATCCTCCGGCTGCTCCGGGTGCTGCTCTTTGCATGCACTTGAAGTGGCAGCTTGTTGACGCCACTCTGGCCGAGGAAATGCCTGTATAATTATTTCAAAGAAACTTAATGAAAAGCCGCGAAGAGCGTAGATTTGGACTAAGCTTCTATTAAGTGTTTTTGTACGCTGAGCCGTGTTAGAAAGATAAGTTGATGTCACTTGGTTACAAAATTCTGTCGTCTGCTGAGCCTTTCTGGCATTGTTTCTTCTCTGAAGTTTCTTCAAAGGTCCTGGCTGTGTTTATTTGTGATTTGCTGAGAGCAGCTTCTGTTGTTGCTGAGCCGCTCCAAAGCGACGTTGGCTTTTGGTATTTCTTGTCCTTACTCTAAATTCCTTTGGTACAATGATAAAGTAATCCCAGCGTCCTTTCTTACAGACGGCAAGAAAGCAGGCTCGTGTCTTGAGATCTTACCAGTCCTTGCGAGGCTCATGGAGGTATTAAAGCCATTCATCAAGTTAGAACAGGGGACGAGAAAAGCCTTACATGTGTTTTGTGGTAGCCTGTTGACTGTTTTTTTTCCCCGTCTTGCATTTCATAGGGTAGAAAGCCATGCCAAGTTCTCCGGCAAATGACCTTATTGCTGTTTTAAGGTGTGTCCAAAATTAGGTCCTTGTCTTCGCTGAGGGCAAAGAGGTGCTAGCTGGCTTTTCATAAAAAAAGGAAGTAAATATCCCAATGAGTAGAGGGCAGGTTGCAGATTCTGGACGAGTCGGTGAGTCAGGATGAACCTGGGGCTCCTCGGGATTTTTGTTTTCGTGAGCTGATGTGTCGCAACTGCAGGCTGTCCTGCTGTTGCAGTGGTGTCACGCTGTTGTCAGCTTATGAAGAAGAGGAGGAGATGCCTTCTGCTTATGAAGACACGCCTGAGACATAATGAACATCAAAACAAACTCTTCTGAAGGTGTTTGGGAAGGTGTAAAACTGAGGGTCACCCCTCTCGTCTGGTTTTAGACTGCTACAGGTTTCGGGAGAGTTGCTGACAACCAGGGTGTAAATTGTTAATCTGGCACCCGGGTGGATACGTTCTGGTTTTGGTAGCTACCAAAAATAAGCACTTGTGAGATATTTTGCTTGTGTTTTTTATTAAGCTCAGTGAACTTGCCGAGGTCTGAGAACGCCCTGAAACCAAAGGCTGCAAGGGCAAACATTCCTAAACAATGAACTGAGGAATAAACTAGAAAATATGATTACTCTCCATAATAAGATTTGGAGTTTAGCTGCATCTTCGGCATGCCGATTTAGAAATCTCGTGGGAGGAATATGAGCCTGAAGATGGAAATTCACAGTGTACAACCAGCCTCGCGCCTTACCTTTGCCTCAGTCTTTGTAGCGTTCTGAAGAGTGTTTGAACCGTTAATGAAAATCGGACAAAAGCTGCTTTTTCTTTTTTCTTTGCCTGAGCTACCAAGTCAGTAGTGTTTCCCACCTTGTACACGCTGGGGTAGCGCAGGAGGTTTTGCCTTTCTGTCTGCCTGGTGAATAATGGCAGCTCTGGTCTCCTTGAGCCTAGAAAAAACATCTCCAGTGCTGTTCGGCGGTAATATATTAAGATGCGATGACGACTTCTGTAAGATGAATAAAACACAGCAACTGCTTTGGTTTCTACATTTCCATAGTTATTGTTTAACCTCCTAACACTGTGTAATCGTCCCGTGCAATCTGTAAAATCCTGCATTGTGAAGATAACATCCTTTAATAAAAGAATAAACATTGTTATGGGCTTTTCATAAACATACCAG
The DNA here is from genome assembly GCA_003993805.1 of Himantopus leucocephalus. Taxonomy (NCBI): domain Eukaryota; kingdom Metazoa; phylum Chordata; class Aves; order Charadriiformes; family Recurvirostridae; genus Himantopus; species Himantopus leucocephalus. Next base: position 6,503,147 of record RSEF01000021.1, read on the forward strand.
GATATATTCCAGGGCCTGCTGCAATCTGATCTGTTAACAGGATAGACTGAATATGAAGGCAGTGTCTCTGAATTTGGGTGAAACATCATCCTTCTCACTTTTTGGTCGTGTATCCTGTAGCGTTGCACGTGGCTGGCTCTGTACTATAGTTTGTATATTCATGCCTTGTCCGAGGTCCAAACGTTCATGGTGACTTGGGTGAGAGTGCAGCAGAATTCGGATGTGAAAGGAACATCAATTTTCCGCTCAGACAAACTAATCACGGGAGAAGAGCAGCAGTCGGTCTCAATGACCAGTTTCTATTTAAAGACCCAGGCAACTTTTAAGAACAAAAGGCAGCTTTTTTGCTTCCTTTCTCTTCCCCTTTTTCATTAAGTTTAGCAACTTAAAATTGAAAGCACTTTTTTTTTTTAAGCGCACTTAGATCTGAAGTGTGAGCTTCCAAATCTGATCAAAATGGCCTGAACGTGCTCTCATCTCAGCACTGAAAGGCCAGATAAGTCCAAACATCTCTGGAAGGAGCGTGAATAGATGATCTGTGCTGCTGTCTGTTGGGTACTGATGGCTATTTACAGATGAAGACAGTGCTAACGTGTGTGTGTGTTCATTCCTCTTGGATATCCCTCTATCCAAACAGAAGGGCTTTCATGTCTTTTGTTATCCCCTGATGTGGCAGGAAATAAGAGCTGGGTTCAAACCACGTTCTTGTCACGGAGGTGATCAGGTACACAATCAAGGCTGGGTTTGAAATGATCTTTTAGCTCCATAAAAAGACTACTGCCAGATTGTAAATTATATTCTTTTTTAGCGAGTGGTGAATCACCTTCAGTTTTTCTCCAGGTACAAAACTGAGCCAGTCATGTTTTCTGTCGTTGGGATTCATTAAGAGTGACTTAATGTCCCTGTTGCAGATTTCCCCAACTGCGGTGTACGTGTCTTTGGTGCGATGCTCGCTGCTTCCGTGCGGCACAAAGCACCGAGCTGTGGTCCATCTGCTCCTGCCGCTGGTGTGAATACCTCCCGTCCTCATTAACGCTGACGGCTGCCAAAAAGCACATAGAGGCTTATTTAAACGTTCCCTCTTTAGGCTCTCTGTGGCAGCTGTGGGTGACCTGTAATAGTTAATAGGGCAAAATAAGAAAAATAAATTGCCAAGTTGTATGTTTAAAGTAGTCGTCTTTGGAGGAAAAAAGTCTTCCGGCCTCATTAGCATCCTAGCTGTGAGGAGAATAAAAGCTCAGGATGGATAAGTATCTCCCTTGTATACGTAATCAACATCTGATTTAATTTCAAGGGATCTGTGCTTGTATGTGAGAGACACACTGCTCTTGGAAGGGCAGCTAAATACGCATCTAGACAGCTAACGATCTGCACAGTAACCTCACTGTAATCAAAGTCTAAATAAACCTTTGGCCTTTTTCTTAACTCTAAGGCAACTTGTTGGAAGTATTAGTAGCGGTGAAGCTTTGCGACATTTAAAAAATGGAAATGGTCTCAGCAGTGGTGTTGTAGGTGATCTGCTGGTTGCGGGTACGGCGGGATATGCTGGGTTTTGGCAGCCGCTGAGCTCAGGAAGCATCTCTTCCTCTGCATCATTCAGAGATTACAGTCCCTCGGTTGTGCTGGCAGTGCACGCTCTTGCCTAGCTCATGTCAGACTAATTTTTGAAAACAAGCATTTAAAGGTGAAGGTGCCCACCGAAACGGCATAAAATTAGAAAGCAGCTTTCCTGGCGGTTACGGTGTTGTACCCGGTTGTGTTGGGGATGGGACGGTGTATCTGGCTGATCCTTCAGCGGCAGGAGGAGCCCTGTAGGTCTGGTAGAGCCTCTACACCTCGAGAGGAGGGTGTGCTGAGTTCTTCGATACGGTGAGGCCTCCTTTGGGTCAGCTCGTAAAACCGAGGTGAGAAACCTCACCCGTCACTGCGACGAAATTCAAGCTAGTCCGTTTTCAGCTCAGCTTTGCAAAACTTTGACTTTGAGTTGCATCAAAAGAAAAGCCATTAAAATCTGGCTGGTTGTGTGCTCGGTTGTGGAAAGTTTTAAGCTCTCGCCTGTGGAGAAAGCGCCTGGAGCGCAGGTAGTCACTGCAGACAAAACACCCGAGTGTGTGCCCGGCTCTTACCGGGCGCTTGTCAGCACGGAATATGAGTTTCCTTGGGCTGACACCTGGCTCACGCCGAGTATTGCGCTGCCAGTTGGTTTAGTCACAGGAGCAAGCACTTTCTCCAAGGTGATGGTAGCGGTGAGTCATGAACCAACAAAATAACATTTGCACATCTGTATTTGGGTGGCTGGCTGGTGCGGCGGTACGGGAGCGGCTGGCCAGCTCAACTGCAGGGCTTTGCGGAGGAGGCCGGACTGGCTGGGAAATGACTTCTTTTTTCAGGGTTGATGGGACTTTTTTTCCTCCCCGGTTTCAAGACGGATCCCTTTAAGGAGTAGGTGAGCATTTGGGGTTGTGACTTGAGTATGGCCGTGAGTCCTTGGATCCAAAATGAATTCCAAGTTGTCGAACCTGTTGGCTGAACTGAAGCCGGTCACTCGTTCGGACAGAGTTGTGCTTCACGGGGGAAGAGCAATCCAGTCACTTGGGATGGTCTAAAAGACTGCAGACGGATAAACTCTGTTTTCTTCTGAAATACCATTTTCTGGAAAACGTACAAAATCTTGGACGTTATAAAGTTTGTGTTTGAGTAGAGAAGTATGAACCAGCGAGCCTGAAGACTTAGAAAGCCTTAAGATGATACATATTTAAAGTGCTCTGCAGCGTGGCAGGGAGACCATAATGTTATGACTCTGCATTTTCCTCCATCTGCTGCCGAATACATGCGAAGCAGGGCTTGGAGAAGCAAAACTGAGATGGGGAATTACCCTTTCATGTAAGAATGAAAAACTTGATTAATCAAGAGATTCCCCTACAGTTGCGATGCAGCATGTTCTTAAAATCGAATCCAAACAAATCCTAAAATCGGTCACACAAAAGAACAGGCTCGAGCAATTCCTGTGCAGAAAGCATTTAATATAGCCTATTGCCACCAGTATTTTTGAAGAAAATCTGCAGATTATGCTTTAAGCTGGAAGAAAAAATGCCCCGGAGATGGAATTCAGCAGCTCTGTGTCTAGCATGTAGTAACGTGATACTGCGCATCTGTGTAGGTCGGAGGATAAAGAATCACACGACTTGATACAACACAGCCGAACATGCCGAGTTTCTACCAATTTTTGTAACCTCTTCAAGCTTCTACAAATAGTTGTATTTATTCTCATCTGCTTGGAGAGCAAGATTGATGCCGTCTTGCCGTGCATAATATCTTCCTTAACCAATTTCGAACCCGTTAGCTGGATTCAGCTATACTTCAGAGCGAAGCGGGTAATCGCAGTCTCAGAGATACGACGTTCTTTTGAGTTTCATGAAAACAAGCAGTTTTAATAGAGGAGAGAGACCTGATTAGTGGCCCCATGGAGAGAAAAGCTGCAGCGAGAGTGCAACCCTTATTACACATTAAAGAATCCACATGGGAGAGAGGTGTTCCTGACCGTGGGAAAAGCTGCAGTGGGAACTGGCAGTTATTGGACGCCGGAGAATTCGACCTCAAGACATGCATCCATAAGAAATGAGTCTTCATTATTTCTGCTCACAAAGCCACTTTGATTTCTTTTTTTTTTTTTTTTTTAATAACGTGTATACCAATAAGCCCTGCTACGGATGCTTGCGTGCTTCTCCGTAATTGTACAGAAGTGACAACTAGGAAAAGTTCCTTAATAACAGAGCTTCTGCCTCTTTTCTGGCTGGCTGAGGTGGCCGTGCGAACGAGAAACTTGTATTGTTCAGCTACATTTACGCAGCTTTAACTGGGTAATTTTGTGTTAAGCCCTTCATTACAGTTCCGTCAAGATCTGCCTGCTGACTGCAGCCTGCGGACGGTCTGATGCAATGCTGGGTTCGCCTGACGTTGCAGGCAGCGGAACTGCTGACTTGGGCGAGGATATTAAATGCAGCCTGGCTGGATGATGCTGAGGACAACCTGAGGCTTTTTCTTATTCATACGGCTTCATGGAATCCCAGTGTCCAAAGCACGGATTCATCTCCCCCCTCTCTGGTCTTCACCAGGTTGAGATGTTGCTCGGACTCCTTTTGAATGCTGTTTTGATGTTGGGGGGGTGTTGCAGTGGAACAGATTTATATCTCAAGGAACGGGTGTATATTTATTGAAGTTTCACCTGATACCTGTGCGCTAGAACAACTTACCTGTGGCAAAATTTTTTGTCACAGGGGATGCAGGAAAATTTCCTGGTACATTGATTATTGGAAGGAGGAGTTGCTACCCGCAGTAGCAACCATGAACAAACGATTTTAAATATTCTGTTTCTTCCCTCTCCAGTGGGACATAATAATTTCACTTGTGTATTAGTACCTCAGCAGTATCCGAGCGGTGACTTTGCAATAAAGACATAAACAAAATGTCTTAATTAGGAATCACTTTTACTCTGTGTCTTAAAATGGAGCATTCAGCTGAGCTGTAAAGCAAGAAGGTGAGCGCTTATTTCAGCACAGAGTTATCTACCGGACTATCTGATATGTGGAGCGTGTTGCTCTTAAATAACAGAGGTATCAGAAGTATCAGTGAATGTGCCTATGCTAGCTTTTTAATTTCCTACTTTGTCATCTCTTGGGGAGGGATTACGAGTGTAGACAAAGCCCGAGCTGTTTTCAGTGCGTGGCAGGAACACGTGCTGTATCTCATTAACAAAACCCCCGTTTGTAGTCGGAGTTGGGAGATTTCCCGTCGAGTGCAGTTGGGGGCTAAAGGGAGCTGCGGAGTCCTAAGAGTGGTGTGGGTTCGAGTCACTCGGGCGGTGGGGCAGGAGGGGAGGGTGAGGAGCGTTGTGTTGAGGTTTCGCCCCAGCCCTGTAAGCGGTCTGTAACCTCGAACACGTCGATGGTTTCTGCTCCTGCATTTCGAGGTTTCCCTGAAGATCTTTATTGCTAGGTGAGCTGCGGAGAATGCCCTGAAGAACGTTGTTTTTCTCCCCCCCCAAAGGTCGCAGAGCCAATAAAGATCACTCTAAACAGGTTTTAAAGCATCTCAGATTGCAATCTAGAAAATTACGGGAGCTCGGTAATTAGGGCATGTTTCTGAATCATTGCTGTCACAAGGTCTGTTCTCGGTATGGCTTGGAAACCAGTGCTCCTTGTGATATGAGGAGCTTTTATTTGGCCTGGCTTTGGGAAAGTAAAGGTTTCCAAAGCCTTCCATCATGTGGATTTATCATTTGCTGACGAGCTTTCCTGCTCATGATCATCTAGAAAGCTATCCCGGCCACTCACGATTGCTTATCGTTAGAAACAGCAATTTTGTGCCGAGAAAGGTAGAATTAGAGAGGCATTTAATTTGTTTTATTTTTAGCCGTCTTTAAGGCGATGTAGCAGCTGGAGATAAGGAGAGCCAATACCATACATTGCGTCTCCTCTAGAGGCTGCTGGAAGTGCTCCATACGTTGCTGGCAGCCTTTGCGCTGGTACCCTCGTCCCAGTGGGTTTTCTCACTTCAACCTGTTTCCTCAGAAAATCGGGGGAGGATCAGGTGTTTGGAGGAGTGTTACAAAATGGTGCTGTCGGGCTCTTCAAAGGGGTGTGTGCGTGTATGTATATTAGATAAATATTCACAGTATTTTCACCACAATCCTGAATAGCCAGTTTTCAGTTTTCAAGATATAACTGAAACGCTGGTGCGTTGGTGTGAGGGATTCCTGGTGTCCCGAGCGTTCTGGTGTGCCAGCTCCGCGCGAAGGCTACTGCCTTCAGCTGGGTTTGGGTCAGGCCCTCGGTAATGAGACGTCGCATGGAGTTGTCCGTAGTAAATACTGATTTTGGTCTCCATTAAGTGCAGCTGCGAGCGAAGGCGGGCGGCTGTGTGTACGTTGCCGTATTTGTTGTTAAGCATTTGAGATATCGTTTGACAAATTCTCCGGGGTTGAGTGACAGTCCAAGGAATTGTGGCTCATCAGGGGACAGTTCCCCACGTTTGTTAAAATGGATTTTAGGTGTAGTTTTCCAGGACTCTGGAATTCTGCTTGTTGCTTCTATCAAGATACGTTTCAATTAACTTGTGTTATTTTCATCCCAGCCCTGTGCACACACTTCTTTATGGTCTGTCTTTGGTTTTGCTGTCTGTTACAGATCAGTTACTGTGTTTGTGATAGGACCCAAACCAAATAATGCAGTCGGTGCATTTTTGAGTACCTTTTGTTCAGATTCCTTTATTCTTCTGTATCTCAAGTTTTCCGTCCGTGCTAGGTACATGGTGGTATTTGACCAGAGATTTTGAACTGATACTGTGCGTTGCTTGAAGCAGAGCATAATTCCAAAGACTTGTGCCACTCGGGTCTGAAGGTGGTGAAATCCCATCTCTTACCACTCTTGATACAAAATTCTCTTTCTAAAAAAAAATTTAAAGTATGTAAATATTTTTCGTGGCAAGTAAAGTATGTGGCTCTAATGAATATGAAGCATGGAACATGGTAGTATGTAGTTTTCTTTGGCCAAGCATGTTATAACTATTATATAGTATATTTTATTTATTATAGTAATGGCCTTGTTATGATCAATTACAGTGCCTTACACTGCCTATGTAAAAACACAAGTCCCTTTGCGTTACTGGCTTAGGGACTTTTAAGGCAGTGAATATTTAACACTGCTTTTGTCGGTGGTGCGGGAGGGACAGTCCCTGTGCAGTTCATGTCGTGAGCTGGTGATACTGGAAGCTGGTACTGAACTCAGAGCAGGATTTCTTCAGGGTAGATGTCACTGTGGCTTGGTGTCCTGCTGCTGGTAAGACTGCAGTGCAGTGGGGTTTGCTGCTCTTCTGGTGTGTTATTTTGTGTATTACACGGATTGGAAGTAGATGCATGTACTATTGTGGTGGGCCAAGTTGTTGGGCTGTGAAACCCATGTCCGTGATGGCGGAAAACCCCAGAACTGGTGTTGATGGAGTTCAATGGATGTCGGCAGCCTGGCTAAAAACGTCGGTGGAGCTGGTGATGGCAACCTGCTTTAGTATTTGCACATCTTGCGTTTCCCTGCTTTGCGTGGGGGGAAATACAGGACTGGAGTAGCCCCTAACATGGGGCATTGGACTGGTGTGGAGTTAGGAACGAGGAGAAGAGGCGCAGACATCTGGAGAAGTATTATTTCAGGTCACATTATTTTGTTATGAAATAACAACAAAGCAAGAGGAATGCGATTGGCCAAGAAAAGCTTCAAGCTGTGCGAGCGTTTTAGTGAATAATGCAGGCTGGGGCTTGCCTGGTTTATATAATAACGGAGGGGGAAGGAGCGTGAGCGTGGCACGGCACCATCATCCCTGCCTTTCAGATGGCTGAGGAGATCTGGCTTTAGTCAAAGTGAATCCGAAATGTTCAGATGTCCCGCTGTATCAGGACGTCTTGTCAAATCACGCTCTTAATGAGCGGTGCAGAAACAAGCACAACAAACTCCTGCGTTATTTTTGATCTTGCACTGTGTCTCGCATTTAGTAGTATCTGGAGCGTAACGTTGTGCGGGCTTCTAAATAAAAACCTGGTGAAGTTTTCGTAAACCGGGATGTAGCTGACGCAGGAATGAAAATGGTTGGGTACAAAAGGTCTCTTCACAAGCTCGGGGGGAGCTGAACGTGAGAAATAGGGAGCTAATACGATTTAAAGTGGGATTCAGTTTAAATTAAAAAAGCGAATCTCCCTGGTTTTGACCTACCTTTTCCTGTATCACCCTGTAAAGGTCCCAATCCGTTTACAAAATATTGCAGCTAAATGGTAACATTTGCTTACTAAATATTTGCTGGCTGCCTTTCTCCTAGTCCCTCCTTTGTTTAAAATGCTTTTGCTCGGGAGTAGCAGAGACTGCGCAGAAAAAACGAATGTTTGTAGTAAGTACCGGAGGTGAAACGGTTAATTAGAAGTGGAAAGGCGAGGGTGCCAGGGTGCCGATACCCCTGCGCGGGGACGGTCGAGGGGTGACTTTGGCTGTGTCTGGGTGACACGTCGCCCCTGGGGAGGAGGAACCAGCCCAGCCTTGCATTGGCGGAGGCTGCGTTTCCCAACGCGGCCGCGCTGTCTGCCGGTACGGGAGGAAGAGCTGGGGAGGAGGAAGGGCTGGAGAGCCAGAGAAACATGCCGAGCAGCCATGCCAAGAGCCCAGAGACATTTCAGCTGCTTGATTATAGAGGTGCTTTGATCTACAGTGAATAAACCGATAATGCTTAAATTATGAATTCCTTTTCTTTGTCTGAAAAGCTGGATTAGCGTGGCTTTGTTCGAGCAGTGATTATCGAGCAACTTTTTTCTTCTGAAAGGGCCGCTAGATTCCTGTTTACAGCCGGGCGCTGCGATGATTGTGCTGTGCTGGCGGAGGGGCTCGGTGACATAACAGCTCTCGCACGTCCTCATCTCCTCTGCTTGAACTGTAAACCCCTCCGAAAACACGGCCTTGGCCGCCTTCGTTACAGTACGGAGCTAATGATTAATCGGTGTGAGCTGCAGACGGGAAGAGGCACTAAAACGCCTTGTTTTTGTGAGGGTCTGCGGATTCGGAGCTGAGCGAACGAGCCTCTTTGTTTTCTGTTGGGTCTGCCAGCGGTTGTGAAACACAGCCTTCTTGGAAAGGGCTGACGCGCAGGTATAAAGAAAGATAGGAGGCGAAGGTTGAGCGGAGCCGCTCCGCGAGCGTTACCAAAGGTCGCGGCGATGCCTCCCCTTGCCTTTTGTCCCCTCTTCCCAGCCCTTGGCATCCGGACAAAGGTCGCTCCTCCGAGCATGTTCGCCTCCATCTTGCCTTAACGTGCGATCCGCGTAACGAAACGCGGCGTTATCGCCACCTCTCCTCCCCCGGCCCTCCAGAAAGTATTGTGGTTTTTTTTTTTTTTTCGTGTAATGTATTATTCTGCTGCAGTAAACCCGTCTGGTGATGCAGCACTGCGGATCTCCCCTCCTCTCCCCTCGATGCGGTCCTCCTCCCCGGCGGCATCTGCCAAGACGGGAGCAGCTCGGAGAGACGCCAACGGGTGGGGCTGGGTCGGATCACCAGACAGATTAATCTTCACGGTGGGGGACCGAAGGATGTGTGTAATCACAGGACCACGTTGGGGCACGGAAAATGCAAACCTTCCTCTCCCAGCAGCTGTCCTTGAATACTCAGGGCTCTCTCCTTCTCGGTTTTCTTTCATCCCCCCTGCCCAACCCCCCTTCTCCCTTTCTCCTCCCCCCGTCTGCCTCCATCGCTTTCAGCAACGACGATTGTCACAGATTATCCTCGGGGCTCGTCAAGGGTATGGTGCAGGACACCAAAGCGCAGCGTATATTTAGGTATCTGGATAACGGACGGATTAAAAGGCGCCATCTCCAAGTGGGGTGATTTAGGACCGTGGCTGCAGTGGAATACAGTAGTAGCCTCCCCCATCGATTCTGGTTTAGGGAAAAAAAAAAATAATTTAATGGCAACCAAAGTGCACTTTTCCCAATATAAAAATTAAGCTCTGTCGGCAAGAGTTGTGCATTTGCTGGGTGATTTTGTTGGTCCATGGGGAGCATATTACATCGATGTTCTGTATCTTCTGTGCTTTCTGGGCAGCGTTAGCTCGAATATTTGAACATTTTAACACATTCTGGATCTTCGGCAGCAAAAGAAAAATAATTGAGGTCTGTGCGTATGTGTTAACGTGTACGTGTTACGATTGCAGAATGAGGAAATAAAGAATTGCCAGGATGGTGAGTGGGAAGAGGCTTTCTGAGCCCATTTCTGATGTAACTGGCAGGCGGCACTTCATACGCAGTAGGCTGTGGTGACTGCAGTCAGAAAGAAGGTCAATTGGGATTTTAGGTTTTTTGAGTAGTGCTAAGNTTTTTTTGATTGGGCTAATAATCTTCCCCCCCCCCCCCCCCCCCGAAGATTGTAGACAAAGTATGGGCTTCTGTTGCCAGAAACCAAATGTGTAAACAGTGAGCAAAAGGAAAGTACGTGTTCTAACCAGTCGCTTCTGTAACTACATTATTTAGAAGAAAAACTCAATGGATATTGGAGTTAGAGCGCTCTGTCCTAGTACAACATCTCTTCTTTGCTGTCTGTAGAGAACTGGAGCTGAAACACCTGTTAAAGGGTGATGCTAACTGGGATACCTAATTATTTTTTTGTCACGTTCATTCATGGCATGAACATTTTTTCAAATAGGCTCTTTCCTGTTTTCCTCCCCCCTTCTTCCTTTCCTGGTTCTTCTCTCTTTACAAGTGCCACCTCCAATTTTTTTCCTCACACAAATTTTATTAACCATATTCTCTACTTCTCTGGTCTTCCTGAATCTTGCCTTCAAGGCAAGATAACCATATCCGACTTCAGAAGAGTGCAGACTTTAAGGAGTACCTTTCCTGCACTGCCATTGGCCATTATTTGCTCCTTGCAGCTTTTAATTAGAGTAAAAAATGACCAGTGCCATCAGTTTGGTATCACAGGTTAGGAAACTGCCGAGAATTAAATGTCACCATGCTGTACCCAGGAGCACAGGGGCGGCAAGCTCTGCTCTGGACAGCTTAGAGGCAAGAACGCGTTCCATTGGCGACTTTGCCTCTTTATGCCTAAAAAGGTTCTTTTTGACTTGAAAGATGCTCTTGTTTGCGCGCGTATTCCTTAATGGACAGCGCGCCATACTCGGTGGAGTATATACCAGGGAAAAATGAGATCTAAATCCAAACCAGATTATATATAAAGTATAGTGGGTCAGGTTGGAATGAGAAGCTGGCAGGCAGCGAAGCAGGTTTTCAAATCGTATTTAAGGATTAGTCATCCAACAACAATGATGAAATTTTAAGGTGTATGGAAAGCCGTGCATAAACCCGAGGCAGATGCAGGTTCCGACAGCATTTGCTCCTCGGACAGGCAGTTGTGTTAGCTTAGTCCTGCGCACATAGCCAAAAAGGGCTTTTCTTGTTTAAGGTCTGTTTACATCTGTTCAGCATTGTGCTGCCTTTGGGAGTAGAAAATTTTTTTCTCAGTAATTCTTCATAGCGTTTACAAATACTTCTTGATTAGTTTTTTTATTTGTGTGTCCCTTTCCTGTTCGTCAGTGCATTAAAAATTACACTTTTTGCCTCTTTTCTGTCATGGATTAACAACTGCAGTTAAAGCCCTTACCTGTTTAGCTCAAAATCTCTTGGCTGAGATAAATGAGCAATCCAGATGCGACCTGCAGTTCGCGGCTGTTTTAAAAAGTCGCTGTGCTCTTATTTCCCATTTTATCCTTTCTTACTATGAGTTGATGCAAGTTATTTGAAAACATTTTTTACATCGTGCTTTCTGTGTGCACAAACATGTTTGTGTTTATTTTTTTTCAGACGTTTGCTCATCCCTATGTGCCTGTGTTGCAATTACTTAACATAGATAAGTAGGGTGGCGTCACGCTCCCGTCCGCTTTCCTCAGCGTGCTCCTTGCGCGGCTTGGTCCACTGGGGGGGATGTAAAGTTGAACCCCAGGAGCACCCCGCTCCGGGGGTGCCCGTGTCGCCGCGCTTCAGAAGTGTCCCGCGAGGCTGTTGTAAATTAACGGGTTTGAGATCAGGAACGAGGATCAGAACGAAGACTCTTGTTCTAGCGCTGAATGGATTAAATATAGATCGGAGTAGTGGAATTGCTGTGTCAAGGTCATTTTTTTTTTTCTTAAGAAAATTGTCGGGTTGTCTTTATTTTTACTTGTTGTGACACAGTTTTGTTTTAATTATGTCTTGTTCGTCAGATTAAAAATGAGAAGGGCTGCTCTAATTGCGAATACCTTTCTATTTCTTCAGCTGCTGTTGCTCTGTTGTTACAGAAAGGTCGATCTCATGGTAGACTAACCAAAAGAGAGGAGTTTTGAAAATAGCGATGGAAAGTCTAACTGGCTTTTCCCCTCTCTTTGAAAACGTGTCTTCTAACCTCTGCCGTGCTTTGAGATTGGTTTTCCTGCCGTATGGGAAGAGCGAATGGTTTGGAACTGATGTTGATTTTGCAGGAGGCAATGTTGTAAAAATGCGATCTTTTTCTACCAGTGCTAATATACGTGCTCTGTTTTGCTTTTCTTCCAGATATGGACGTGTCGAAAGTGTCAAAATACTCCCTAAGAGGGGGTCGGAAGGCGGAGTGGCAGCGTTTGTGGATTTTGTGGACATCAAAAGTGCGCAGAAGGCACACAACTCTGTCAACAAAATGGGAGATAGAGACCTACGGACGGATTATAATGAACCAGGAACCATTCCCAGTGCTGCTCGGGGCTTGGATGATACAGTTTCCATAGCATCTCGTAGTAGAGAGGTTTCTGGGTTCAGAGGAGGTGGTGGGGGGCCCACTTACGGCCCCCCACCATCGCTTCATGCACGGGAAGGACGTTATGAGCGGAGACTTGATGGGTAAGTTCCAAGGTTTCTCTAGGCAGGTATTTTGTATTTGATATGGTGAGAAACACAAACTCGTATCTAGGGCCCCCAGATGGATTTAAAATTTTGGGAATTATCTATGTTTCCTATTTTGGGTTGGAAACGGAAGTGATTTCTATCCCAGTGGCTGGTACCTTGTGGATCCATAGCGGATGTTTTCTGCAGCTGGTTGGATATCTACACTTGAAATAAGGTGGTTTTAAGATGGAAGATTTCCTTTGGCCAGCATCGATATTGGAGTTACTCTTTTCTAGAAGTAATGATTCCATTTCTTGGATAATATTAAGGCCTTGCTCGGATGTATCCCTGCTGCCAGATGGAGCTATCTTACTCTACAACATGTGGTGAAGTTCTCTGTGGAGTATCTTCGGAATACTAGAACCTAAAATTCTGTGAAAGCTTGATGCCTAGTTCTCAGTTCTCACTGTACGCAGTTGGTATGTTAATTGGATTGTCACCACAAAATTTCTAGTAGACTTTAATGATGCAGCCCCTTGGATTCTACAGACAACACTTAGCCATGGAAATAACGCTTGGATGGAGAAGACCGAAGGCAGCTTGTGATGTTTCCATTTTGGATCTACATCATTTCCAAGTTATTGGGATTATGCTTTCTGATGGTATTGGCAAAAAGAGATGATGGACATGACTAAATTTTGGAAATTATAGTGGTTTTTTTTTTTAATGCTGGGATAAGAACTACTGCCTTGAATTTATTGGATGGTATACAGTCAAGACGCCAGTAGCCATGGGGAGTGGATTACTATCTAGCCTCTTAAAAAGCTCTTTGCTGCTCCATATTAAACATACTTTAGTTTTAAGGACGTGGCGCTAATACCAGTTTGTGGATACGCCAGTGAGAAATGACTGGGCTGGATGGTTACAAAGGCGGCTAGAGGATGCCTGCTGGCCAGCAGCGATGAGTGCCCTCGTGCATTGGGTCATCTTCTACCAGCTGCTTGATTCAGACATAGGGCTGGAAATTAAAATAACGGATCTATTTAAGTGCCTTCTGTTTCAAGAAAGAAGTCTGGGGGTTTCAGAGTTATGGTTTCAGTCTGGGACTACTTCCTTCCAGTGGAATTTTTTTTTTGTCTTGTCACTAAGATTTTTTTTTTTTCTTGTTGGTTCATCTAAAATATCATTTGACACCCTTGCCCATTAAGAAGGTGGATTACCCCTGTAAGAGGGGCCAAAATTGGGGAAGTTATGTTCACAATTCTCTCCCTAGATTTAATTGGGAATATAGGTCGTGTTTCCACACTTGGAAAAGGTTGGTATGTCCTGCCCTGTGTATATTAGCCCCTCTCCTAACCCAAGTCAAACCCTCTCTTTCCACTAACTCCAGTAGTACTTAGTACTAATAGATAAATCAAAAAAGCACTGTAGCTGTTAGATTTTCAGCTCTGCTAGCTCCTCTGTCTGTCTTCTGTGTCCTTTTCACGGATAAGGACTTTGTTCTTTTATGTCAGCTATATAGCAGTAACCCTCTAGAAAATACTGCTTTTTCTCTTACCTCATTAAATCAGCTTTCACTGATTAACATTTTGTAGGATGCTAAATGCAGTCGTTTATAAAACTGTTGATCTTGGTCCTTCAAAAGGGGGAAAAAAAGAGAGATGCGTTTCTGTGCCAGATCCTGAAATATCTTTCAAAATGCCATTGTTGCGAGCAAGGGATAATGAAAATAGAAATGCAACAATGAATTTCAAGCGGATATATAAGCGCTAATGAAATTCTGTTGCACTGGTTAGGTAGTTTCTTACAATGTGAGAGAAAAAATGCAGGCAAAACCATGAGCTTTGCTCTGTAGAAACCTTGAAAATGAGTTATAATTTAACAACAGAGGGTGAATATATTTGGAGGATTAAGGATCTAGTGATTCATTGGAGAAGGAATGGAAGGAACTTCCTGAGATGCTAATTGAAAAAGATTCAAATCCCATTTTCAGTTTATAAAAGATACCTGAAATATTTCTGCCATTTTAAATACAAGACAGACCTGTGATGCAGGAGAGGAGGAGGCAGCACAAGGCAGAATTGGGTTATTAAGATTCAGGGGATTGAAGTGACTAATAATTGATTCTGAAGGAAGAATCTGAGAGAGAAGGCTGAAAAAAAAAAAAGGTTGAGATGTCCTTCATAAGATGGATAATTAAATTTTTAAATTAACTTTGGCTACCCTGACATATTTAGAATCTTGCAAGTATTTTTTAAACATTCAACGTAATCATTCCTGATCTTCCATTTTGCGGACGTAACTTAGACATACCGTCCTGGTACTTGTCTAAATTAGACTACTAAACTATTTGTAATGTTCTCTTAACTTCACCTGTCGGTTTTACTATCTCTTTATTTGAGAGATCGCACTAACTTTCTTAGAACATAGAGCCTTTCTCAATTGACATACAAAATGTTGGAAATACTGAAACAAAACGGAGCTTAGCTACTTGAAAGTAGTGTGCTTGTGAAGATCTAAATCCTGTGATTGCAGTAACAATAGCAGTCTCAACAAACCAAAACACCTACTGAAAAATTTAATTTATACCCCTTGTGTAGGGTCTTTTGGGGGCCTGCACCCTTGCAGTTTATCTATTCTGACACTAGTAATCAAGATGTTTCTTAAGCGTATGCAGCTTTCATGAGAATCGAGTGTAGCAGTCTGATAAAAGCAAAATTCCCTCTAAGAGGATGGAACATTTTAGAACAGCAACAAGAAAACCCCTAGTTTTCCGGGTCTTCTCTATGGGTTATGCTACCCCTTTTGAAAGCAGCTTCTTACCTCTGGGTCATGCTTTGCACGGAGGCTTTCATGGCTACAGCCCAATTTGCGATGCCATTTTTGCAAAAGGATAATTAGAAGAGCTCCAGTAATTACCAAATTCCAGAAAAATTTTTGAAGCTCTTAAGCAAAAATGGAGGGGGGGGGGAGTTAATTATGCACAAATATGAATTTTTTCTTGTTTACAGAATTTAAAAGAAAAAGAAAAAAACACAAATGAAGATTCTGCACTGGGAAGCAGTATTTTTTTCCCTGTGCAGGCAAGACGCTGGTCATGAAAGCCCGATATTGTGATTAAAACAAAATGATTGCTCAGCTTTATCGTATACGAATATAACTTTGGAGTCAAGTAAAATATTTTTAAGTTTGTCAGTGTTTGCTTGATAGGCTATTGCTGTTTAGTGGAGAAGCAGTCGCAGAAATAAGTTCAGCGCTGACGTGAATGTTTGCATGATTTGCTTTTAGTTGTGCTTGCCCCTTTCTGATGAAATATTTTTCCCCCTTCCTAAATGCAGGGCTTCAGATAACAGGGAGCGTGCTTATGAACATAGTGCCTATGGACACCATGAGCGGGGGACGGGAGGATTTGATCGGACGAGACATTACGATCAGGATTACTATAGAGATCCTCGAGAGCGGACTTTACAACACGGGCTCTATTATACTTCTCGGAGTCGAAGTCCAAACCGTTTTGATGCTCACGACCCCCGTTACGAACCTAGGGCCCGGGAGCAGTTTACATTGCCCAGTGTGGTACACAGGGATATCTACAGGGATGATATTACACGGGAGGTACGAGGCAGAAGGCCGGAGAGGAATTACCAGCACAGCAGGAGTCGGTCGCCGCATTCGTCCCAGTCCAGGACCCAGTCGCCGCAGAGGCTGGCCAGCCAGGCGTCCAGACCCACCCGCTCCCCCAGCGGCAGCGGATCCAGGAGCAGATCTTCCAGCAGCGACTCCATCAGCAGCAGCAGCAGTACCAGCAGCGACAGGTAGGTCACTGCGGGGTTGTTGTTGCCTGACCCAAAGCGACTGTCCTGTGGGTTTTGCGGGTCGTTTCCCGAGGAGTTGCGAGCCCGGGCTGTGAAAATAGGAGGTGTTTCGTGGCAAAGTGGTACTCAATGGTGTAGAAGTAAACTGGCGTGAAATGTAAAAGGGCTAAGTTGGCAGGAGGCAGATCCGAGGGGAATGCTGTTGCTGTCGTTAATTATTTTCCACGGTGGATTTGCGCAGTGTCCGTTAGGTGCTCGCTAGGCAAAGCAGGGATGTACAGACGCGAGGCCTCACCACACCCCTGGCTGCTGCCTGCGTCTTTGGAGAATGGGGTAAATATTTTATTGGCTTGAGTGAGGGAACAAGCAAATTTGAAGGTCACCTGCTTTTTACAGGACACCTTTGAAAATACTTCGGGAAGTGATGAGCAGTGTTGTCCAGTTTCCTCTCATTCTCTACCACCACTAACGTTTAAAAGGTTGATGTGTTGCCTGTCCATTCTTTTCCCCCTGTTGTCTCACAGTAAAATTGTAGGCTTGGAAAAAAATAAAAAAAACCCCAACAAATCCAAGTATGCATTTCCCAGTGATACAGCCGTGTCCTCGGTTCTGTAACAGCCGCAATAGTTCTGTATTTGTGTGGCTTTATGCACTACATATAGGAAAAAAATAAGACCCCTAGAGCTAATAATGGGATTTCTTTTAGTGATTGGAAAATTCCTGTTGAAATGCCTCTCGGATATTTAGTTTTTTAAGAGTGAATTAACCCTAAGAGTGGAAAGCAGGAAGGTACCGTTGCACCCGTGCGTGTTCTGTGCTCCGCTCTTCAGAAGGGCTTCCAGTTGGAAACGGTTCCTTTGCATACCAGTTCTTTTCCAAAACGGAAAATATTCATTAAGTAAAGAAGTATATCAGTATAATACTTAGTTTGTGTTCGATTATCACTGTGAATGGAATTTTACCACTTGTAATTCTCTAATCAAGGTAATTACTCTCATAAAATCTTACCTGCTTGAACATTGGACCTTGTGGAAGGGTTAGATGGGCTGACGCTGGGGAGCGTGCGCAGAAGGGAAGATGAGGGAATTAGTTTCTCCTCACCTGATTTCCCTACTCCACACTCCCTGTGTCTAAAGAACCATGCAAAGGTTTATTTACTTCTTTTAATTAATTGTTTTCTCCTCCTGGATTTAGAAATCCAGGTCCTGTCTTGGCTGGAGAGCAGGTGGAGAGAGGGGCACCTCTAGAATATTTGAGATGACTTTTAGGCTGCTTTGAAAGCTGGTTTGTTTATTTCTACACCTCTCTCTCAATGAGATCTTAATGCTTAGATAAAGACAACCCTTTGTCAGAGATTTTCACACTTGTTACAGCTTAAAAAAATGGGTGAGACTTCCAGAGGTCTCCAAAAAAAACCTAGAGGAGATGAATTGAAAGGAGCCCTGGTTACATTTAAGGTTTAAAAAAATGCCAAGCAGGAAAAAAATCTCTCTTCAGGTGCTCCTTTGCTTGTTGCAGAACAGATAGAGGGGAGTCCGAGAAACTCGTAATATTTATAAAATGTCATTGTTGGGATGTTGAGATGGGATGAAATACTGCTCTGCATTTGAGAGGGCTAAATATGATCCCGCTGGAACAAAGTTAAAAGATGTAATCAGAAGATAAGCAGCGTCTGCTGTGCTTCAGCATTTCATTTTCTTGGCAATTTCCAGTTGTAGTAATGGAAAACTAGATGATACTCTGGGAGGAGTGGGAAATAAACATTTTTTTTTCTTACTAATACAGTAAATTCAAATTCAATAGAGCAAGTAATAGAATCTGGTGGACAATATATTTAGTTTTGAAGGATCAGAAAGGAGTTCTACATATTTCTAAGGAATGAGTTGGATATTAATAAACATTTAACCATATCTTTACTTTGTAAAGCAAAACCCCACCTGGCCTTGAAGTCTTTTGAAGCACAAGTGGACTTTTCTGTTTAATTTTTAACACGCTTTAAATTTAGCAATGCAAATACGTAAGCCCCTCGGACCCTGCGGTGAGTGAAAGCTACCTCGCCCCCTTTTTACTGGTAAGGTGCTCCCACTCGCTGTGCGATATATTCAGGTTTCACACGCCCAGACCAGGCAGAAGTTTATTTGCATCTCCATACCCTGGGTAGTAAATTCTGGCTGTGTCACCCCCGGATCGATTTACCAAATTCTGATTTTTTTTCATTTCTGGAGCGGGATTTATCTGGAATAACTAAGGACGGTTTGTTATTGTCTGAGAAAGAATTACTTCTTGCAGTTTCCGTAGTATTTCTCAGTGGTTTTAGCAAACTGGAGATCCTCTTCCGGCTTTATTACAAGTGGAAATGGCCAATTTTGTGACGCTGTGAAATTATGAAGGTCTTTATGATGCTGAATTCTTCTGAAATTGCACGTCTTGAAGAGCTTTGTCACTCGAGTCTTGCCCTGTCTGTCTCAGCTGGCAGGGTGGAAGAGGCAGAACAAGTTGTGTGGTGGGTCTGGTACCCAGGCTGGCGGGAATGTTTGGGGACAAACGCTGGAGCCTGTAAAAACTTGTGGGTGTTAAACGCTTGTGGGAGTTTCTGTGCGTCCTTCAGGTGCTGTGAAAGATGAGCAGAAGGGTGGCGAAGGAGAAGTTTGGGTTTCGTTCCTTGTGGTTTTCAGAGAGCCGTGTGAAGTAAATACGATTTTCATTAAAGGGAGATGATTTTCCTGGATAACAACGTGAGGAAAGATGCCCCGCAGATTGCTTTAAAAAAAAAAAAAAAAGTCTTTATTTCATAAAGGTTCAGAGTTTGTTGCATTGGATCTCAGCTGAGCTTCACTTTAAATGTGTATTCGGAGGCCTTTACGGGGGATTTGTAATGGGAGCTGCCAGGGAGTCATGTAGAAGATAAGACCAAAAAGAACGTGGTAAAAATAAACTGTATTCTTTGAAGCGGAGCTTTATTTGGTGTATTTTGTGGCCTCTCAGAAGTTGCCCGTTGGGCTGAGGTGAGGAAGCACCCGGTGGGGGTGAATGCTTTCTGCGGGAGCCGCTTTCTCAGATGGTGTCACCTGTGTGGATTTGAGGAAGAGTTTACGTTATTTGAAGTTGTCTTGACGTGAGATTTCTCATTCCCCACCCCTGTTATGGAAAAAAGGTCGTTGGGTTTTGTTTGTTTTTAATCACCTTGAAAGAGTAAAAAAACCCTCAAAAATGGTATTTGATTTTTCCGCCACCAGAAGCCTTAATTTCTCCATTTTGTTGATTCCAAGGCGCACCACAAATGATATATTAGCAAACATATTTTCTGTACTGTGTCATGGAAGAAGCTGAATATGCATGGAAGCTGTGTGATCCCATGGGGAAGCGAAGCAGATTTTGTTTGTGCCCTGCCCAACCTTCGGGAAAAAAAATCCCCCCCCCTTGTTTTTTTGTAGAAAATGATCTTTTCGAGGCTGCTTGTCGAGGTGTTCTAATGCGCTAAAAAAAAAATTTCTCTGCATTTTTATTCGGTTATGTAACGTCAAATGGCTTTACACATTTCTTACTGTTCCATGTGTTAGTGATTATTTTTAAAGCTTTGCTGCAGCGATGTACTGAGCCACATGGCGCTGAGCAGTGGGACCTTTCGCTCTTAAAAGCTGGGCACGTGGCGGAGCGCCTTGTTGAAAAGGGATTTTTATTTACAAATTCCTGGCAGAAGTGTTTGATTTCCTATAGGTGATGTCCAGAATGTGAAAGTGTGAACACCGCCTGTGTGTGTGTGTGTAAGTTTACAGATAAGGTGACCTGAGATTTCCTTTCGCCTTCTTTTATAATTTATTTTTTTAAGAGCGCTTGTTGTCTGTTGTTGAGGATGTTGGAGGACTTACTAGTTAGATGAATAATTTCCTATCGCTTGTAATGTAAAAGAGATCTTGCTCTGGAATTAAAAAAGCAACTTCAGCTTAGACGCAAAGTGACTTTATTTTCACCGAAATCTAGGGGAGCACAGTCATTCCAGTACTGCTGAAATAAAGCAGTGGTAAGAAGTTGCGCGTATAGGTGTTTGAAAGTGGATTTTTTTTTCGATAATTACGATAGCTAAAGTTCTAAAGAGAAGTGGGCAAGGCTTTCATAAAGTAATTAGAGATTGTTTTTTTCATTTTAGATTTCTCTGTGATGAAATGCTTTCTGGAGCAATGAGTTACAGTTGGAAAGGAATATGTATGTGTTATTTTATGTGTCTTAATATTGAAATAAACTGATGGAAAATACTGCCAAGAGAATTTTAATCATGGGAAAAACAGGCTCCCTGAAACCTCCCGTGGAGGCTGCAGCGTATTTTGTTTTGTTGGGGACTTTCTTAGCCTGTTTAAACAACTGAAGTGAAAGTAGAAAAAAGTGAATTTTGTTTCATTACATAATGCAAACCTTTCCCTGCCATTGTCTTCATCTCCTCTTTTCCGCTTAGTTTGTCTGCCAGCAAGTGATGAATCACTGACTTAGAATGGGATTTAGGGTTTTTTGAGTGGGTTGAGAGATGCCTCTGCTGGGGACAACTGAAAAATCAGGAAGAATGAGGTTAAATGTGGCTGTTTGGTCTTGATTGAAGAATCTGTGAGATGGCCTCTGCCGATGTTAAATAATCCCACATAAATTTTGCACTGCAGAGATCACCTGAATGTTTTTAATCGCTCTTTCTGTGGGATCATGGGCTTCAGGGTTGAGCACACTCCTGTTTGTATGGGAAAAAGAATTAACCTAAGATTTAAAAAAAAAAAAAAAATTGCGTAGAGTAGGAATCCACCTTTTCAATTACCACAAAGGCAACAGTAAATCCTGTAAGAGTCAGGTGAAACACCTCATCTTTACCTTTTGTTCCCGTAAAGCCATGTGCTGCTTTGATGTTCTCTCTGCATAGGGAAATGTGAATTAGGGAAAGGAAAATTAAAAATAAAATCCAACTCAGATGCTCTCAGGTTTTTGTTACCGACTGTCGAGCATTTTCACTTTGTTCTTGTGTTTCTGTTCATGTCAGCCTGTGCTGCTTCTCATCTAAATATAACCTAGACCATCCTCTTAAACATTTATTTTTTTACCCTTGGGAGTATATCAAGTTTCTTGAAATTGAGCACGGGCAGAAAATTTTCAGATAGCTTTGACGAGAGGGGGTTATTTTTGTGCCGAGATTAAAAAAAGCAGAAAGCAAACCTTCACCCTCCCTTCTTAAAAACGGCCTGAAAAGCCTACCTGTACCTGCACACGCACGCACGTTTACACACAAATAGAGGGGGAATTAAAAAAAAAAAAAAAAGGCACTATATCGGCCGGGATCGAAGATCTCCTCGCAGCTGGCGAGCAAATGGTGTCTCCGTCCCCTGAGGAGGGGAACCAGCGACAGCCCATCAGTCACCTCAGCCCCAGGGAGGCCGAGCCGCCCTCTCCCGCCCCAGCCCCGCCGCCGCCGAGCTGCTGACAGAGCGGCTCGGGGAGGGCGCCAACTCGCATTACCTCATCTGTATGCTCTAGAGTAATCTATTAAAAAAAAAAAAAAATGTGCGTTGCATAATAGATTTTTATCTCGGCGCTGAAAATCCGCCGCTTTAGGTCGCCTCACAGCCTCTGCTGGCGGCGGGACGCCCGTCCGCGGCGCTGTAATGGCGGCGGGGCCGCCTCCCCCGGGTGTTGGGGAGCGAAAGGCGGGTGGTTTCCCCGCCGCCGTGCCTTTGTGAGGGGAGGGATGAGGGGGCGAACCAGCCCCGGGCCGGCGGCCGCCTCACCGAACCGTGTGTGTGTGTGTGTGTGTGAATGTGTGTTTGGGGGGTGGTGGTGGCGGTTGTTTGTGGCGGAGAACCGGTCTGAACCGGCGGGAGCCGGCCGGGCCCGCCGCCGCGCCGCCCCCGGGGCGGGGCCGCCCCTCAGCCGCCCTGGAAACCCGCCGGTTAAAAATACCTCCGCTTTCTACCAAATATCCCCCCCCTTTTTTTTTTTAAATATAAAAAACCCCAACCCCTAACGCTGGAGCGGCTTTCGCTCTTGCGTGAAGATTTTTTATTTATTTATTTATTTTTTCTCTCACACAGCGCAGGGAAGCGCCGCGGTTACGCAGTGAACCAGCAGCGCCTGTGTGTAAAAAAAAAAAAAAAAAANAAAAAAAAAAAAAAAAAAAAAAAAAAAAAAAAAAGCGAGGTCTGAGGGAGGTAACCGGGCTCTCCGCCTCAACCTTTTGAGTTTCTAGGTCGCTTTTTATTTTTTTGAAACCTTCCTTCAGCGCCTGATGCTCCGCCCGCTCTAGAAATTGGCGCCCATTTCCCCCTCACCGAAGGAATGAGCCCCAAAAATCCCCCAAAAGGGGTGACTTTGGAGCCTCCCCCCCGCATTTTAACAGCACCACTGCCATGATGTGAAGCAGGTAGGATGCAGTTGCGAAATAAAATAGAAATTGCAACGTTGCTAGCCCCTCTGGAAGAGCCCACCCCCCATCTTTTATATGAATATACATTAAAATGCTTTCAAACATTATCGTCAAGTTAAGTGGCTTTTTTATTTTATACATAGTCGTCTTTGTATGAGCTGCCCAAGAAAGAGTGGATGTTTTGTGGCAATTAATAGCCCCCCCATCCCCTGCAGTTGGTAATTGCTGGCTCTAAATGACAAAGCAATTAAGCCTCTTCCTAAATTTGCAGAAGTAGGTGTTTATCTAAATCTGGTCTGTCAGTCTTTGTTTCTGTAGCAGGGCCCCGGAGCTTAACTGCTGCTGCTTTTCCAACATGCGTTTGATTTCTTTGCCTCTACAGGCGGAGAAAGATTTCCTTTTTTATTTTTTTTCCAAATTAATTTCAGTTTGGGAGTCTTAAAAATGCATCGTGTGGGGGATGGGAGCAAAGGAAAGGTGTCCTACAAAAATATGTCTGTTTTATTACGAGAATAACTCTTTAGAGCATCTCATTGTTTTGCATTCTGTTAAAGAGATTATTAAAGGCTTCTTGCAATTAGATCAGTCTTTGTTAGCAAATATGAGGATTTCTGGTGGCTAAATCCAGACCCTCGTGTGAACTCACCTTATCCTCTGCTGGGGGAGAAAGACCTGCCCTGTTTTAAAAATAACGTTTCTAAGTTCGCCTGTGGACAGCTGTGGGTCTGGTGTGAGGTTTGGCAATTTCAGGTCTTCCCAATGTCCTTTTTTAGGAACGGTGGGAGAAACCGGAGCTGCGTGGAAGGCATTGCTCCCGCCAGCGTTTGGGGGAGACGTTGTCCTCGTGAGTTTTGCTGGGTTTGGGCTCTTCGTTAAGCCCGCGGGAGCTGCTGAGAATTGATTTTCTTCCCGCCGGAAGGTCTGGTGCTGTTGGTAGATTGGGTTTGACTGCGGGGTTGTGCGTGCGCGCGCGCGTATTAACAAAATGGTCACTTCTAATTGCGTTTTTAAGGCTTTGATTCCCTTCCAAGTATTTTGCTTAATCATCTTGAGTAGGCTGAGGGAAGGAAAGAATTAGCTGAGGTCAGGGAAGTTGAAGCTGGCCGTGTTACTTCTCAGAAGCCAGGCTTAGTCTGAGGGATCCTGAAGGCAGGAAGAAATCTGCCTCCTGTTCTCTTCCTGCTGTACGCCGACAGAGCCAGCGGAAAGCAAACCCCGAAAAAGCCAAACAAAACAGGGAAACGGTGAAGTGCGATAGGCTGTGTCGGGTGCCTCCCTCTGCGTGAATGGTCCAGATTCCCCTTTTCTTCGAGAGAAATACAACTGGGATGTGAATCATCGCTAAAATAGATTAGAGGGATCATAGTCTAGAAGTGCCTGCTTGTCTGCGCTGATGATGAAGGGAGTCTAGACGGCTCAGATGGAGACATACGTTGCAGGCACCAAAAGGTGGGGGGAGAGGATTCCCATCATCAAGACCTTTGCAATAATGGGCAGTTTAATAATTTCTAATGAATATCCACGTGGAGGGATGAATAGCGAAAGAGGACGGCTGTATTGAATGCTTCCTGAAAAAATACCAGTCATTACGACGATCAAAGGAAAAATCCAGCCGCCGCCTGTGTTCAGTCATACGTCTTTCCATTAAAGCGTAGACAGAGCATCCCTTCACATTTCAAAGGTCAGACTTGAATATATAGGGCTATGGGGTTTTTCCCCAAAGAGGATGTTTTTGGCTCTGCCAGAGGGGTGGATGCGGGTGCTGTAATACCTTCAGGAGGACCTTGCCCTTACAACCGAAGGGCCGGGAGAAGAGCTCTCTCCGAGGCGTGTTTGTGAGACGCGGGCATTAACCTTCACAACTTTAGGCAGAACATGCTGTGCTCAAACTAAGGTCACAAGGATGTGAATTAATAGTAAATAAACCTTACTGGGGGAAAAAAAAAAGAGTATCGTCCCTCAATTTTTGCCCATTGAATTAACCGTGTGACTGATGCACTTATGTTTGCCCTTAAAGTCCAAGCATCAAGCGTAGACCGTCTGCGACGTCGCAAGTGCCGAAACCACTAATGATGGCATCAAGGTTTTAAGCGTGAAAGCTTCTTAGCGGGCGATTAGATATCCCTCTCCAGATCATTACGGTCAGCTGGTAATGCCGCTCGGAGGAGAGGATGCCGCACGTTCATGAGTGGAAAATCACAGGCTCAAACAGAAGTGAGGGCTTCGATGTTGTATAGAGGAGAAACGATTTCTGTGTGTCAGGACGTAGTCCTATTTTTTTAAAAATCTTTGAAGGAAGCAAAAGCTGAGTTTCCAAAAGGAGGAAGAGGGAGACTATGCATGGTATAGATGCCATATTAATAAAACCCATTATTAAGTGCCTAATACAAGAATAAAAATAGCCCTTTTAGTGTGCGTGGCGTTAAGAAACAAGACTTCTCTCTGAATCCTTCCTTCTCGCAGGAATGCTGTAACAAAGGTAGGGGACCTGTTCTTCTGTTTCCCGATGCTTGTCGGGTTTCAGGAACAAACACCCCGTCTCCTTCCGACCACGAGCCCTCCTCCCTCCTGTTGGGAGAAGTGAAACCTGGAGCCTTTCAAACACTTCTCTTTGAAAAACGTGCGGGGTTCAGTGTGCTGTTGCTTTATTTAGCTCAAAGCAATGATTTTGGCTAGAAGACGCTCAGAAATCTAGGATGGCAGCAAAAGGACCTTTTGGAGAATCCTTTCTACGAGTGCTTTTCACGGCCGTCTCCTCATTTCTTCCACAGTCATGTTATATTTTCCACAGACGCCCGGTAATCTTCATCGTTTTTATACCTGGGGAAAAATATGAAAGCCTCATCAAACGCTTTAGAAATCAGGCGAGGAATTAAGGTGCAGATCCTGGCAATAAGGCCGTTCACGTGTTTTTATTATCTTTTGTCCGTTGGAGAGTAGAAAGCTTTTCTAGCGCGATAACGCGTGAAAGAAAGGCACTGTTCTACTCCTGAAAGTGAATTCCCAAGAATGAGCACCATCGGGTCCCCACGGACAAATGGTGCCGGGCTGGGCTGATGGAGAGATGCAAAGTGCCCTACTTACTCCGGCTGCTACAGGTTTGACCTCCTCGTATCATCTGACACCTCGTTTGGTAAGAGGTTGCTGCAAGATCTCGAACCCTCAAATTATGTAAGATTTACACAGTTGCTTTGAAGTTAGTCCCTCCCTTCGATGTTTGTTTACTGCCTGGTATGTCCTGTTGTCTGGAGCGTGAAGGATGAATAGTCACAGAAAGGAAGCTATCGGGTTAGTACAAATTTTCTATTCCTCTTCGCTTTCTAAACCCGCGCGGAGCTGTGTTCGTCCCTGTTTTAGAGCCCGGGAATACTCTGAAGATATCCTGCGCCCGTCGGGGCTTTGCTGGGTGACTGCTGGCGTGTAAGTTATCTGTTTGTTTGTTTGTTTGTTTTGAGGCGGAGGGTGGTGAGGAATGGCTTGTTGTGTTTCTCCAACAAATAGATGCTATCTACCAATTATTTCAGAAGTAGTTTATATTGGTTTTGCTCTTTAGTGTGCAAGTTGCCCTGTAACTTTTAGAAATCGTGTGGAAAAAAAAAAAAAAGGGAGATGCTTAATTAATACTGGCTTTGCAGACTGCGCCTCGCTGTGCTGCTATGGTTTGGAGGTTTTAAAGTCTGCTCTCCCATCAGCGCTAAATCCCGTAAGGGAAGCGTGCAGGTGGGGCGCGTAGGCTTTGCCTGTGGGAATTCCTCGGGAGGACTTTTCTTCTGTCCCATAATCTCCAGTGCACCAGCTGAATTGCCTCGCGCTGCTCCTCCTTTCCCAGCCCGGGGAACTCCTGTGCTGCTGCTGCCGTGTGGTGTAGAGGCCAGGGGTGGAAGGGCAGTCCATCCGGGGAGTTGTGAGGGCGTAAGGCATTTTTCATTTGCATTTTACCCTACTTTTGCGTTTTTTCCCACCAATACCCAAGTCCTCATCCTTGCTTTATGCTCTCTAGTTAGTGTGGTGGAACTGTCCCAGGATTTTTTGGGAAGGGGAGTCCCTGGACTTTTGACTGTGTAGAGGTTTAATCGCTAAATCATAACAAATACTGCTGAATTAAATTACAATAGGGTGCTTTTTCAGAAGTTACTCTTAAAAGGCAAACACAAAACCCACTCTGTTGTATGATACTGGGTTTTTTTGGTTTTTTTTTTTAATTTCTAAGGTTGGCATTACTCTATATAGTTGCTTGACAAATGTAAAGACCTGTTTTCCCCACCAACATGATGTACATTCATTAGGCTGAAGTGCTTAACCCGTTTCATATAAAGATAGTTGTTTTTTTTTCTTTTCGTGACTTAAGTGTTTTCTACCCATGTGAAATTTCACAGAAAGTTCTACTTTTAGTTGTATTTTTATTTGCATGTGGGCAGAAAATGAAGTAATTCCCAAATATAGTCCTAGCCAAGAGATCCATCTGTTCTCTGCATTTTTAAATGGCAAATTAATCCTTAGCATACAACTCATCAAATGCCTTCTCTTTCATAATGTATGCCGTCTGAGATCACAGAAATGACATTTTTTTTCCCAGGCCTTCCATTTTAAGTAGCCCTTTACATGAGAATAACAGCTACCGTTCCGGTTTGACGAAGTGTTCGTGTGCATCTTCCAGTTGCTGTAGTTGGTCCAAATAAGAACATTAAAAAAAAAAAAAACCACTCCGAAATTATTCTTCCCTTCATTTCTTTAAAAGGCCGTAGAAGTTAGAAATCTTTAAAAGGCTGCAGAAGATAAAAATTCTTTAAAAGGCTGCAGAAGATAGAAATTCTGTTTGAAACCCACCCTTAATAAATGTCCTTATTTCTGATGGAGAACTAGGGTTGCTTTGTCTGTTTTCTTTTAAATTTCGCTCTTTGGACAATGGTGACCATTTTTAGAAGTACTAAACTTCCACGGCGTTATCTGCCATAAATGGAATTTCTATATTAAGCTTCCCATGCTCCCAATTTTACTTAAGAGGCATTGTTTATCAGCTGTGTATCTTGGCATGCCTTTCATTGCAACTCCCAGCCGAAGAACAATCCCATTTGTTTATAACAGGATGCGCCATTTCAAAACGCCTCCGAATCGGGAATTTTCAACAAACGGCGTTTTGTCTAACGTTAAAAACTGGTGCCTTGACGAGGGAGGCGATGATCTCACCCGCCTTTTGGCAGGGCAGAGCACAAGGTTAGGGGCTTGCTGCCCGCGCAGGCAGGGAGAGCAGCCCTGGGGAGCGGGAGGTAAGGAGCCACCGAGGGTGGAGTCGCCGGGGTGTGCGCGGGGCCAGACAAATGAGGGATGTCGGGCATAAAAATAGTGCCAGGGTTGGTTTGGGTTGTTGTTTTTTTGTTTTTTTAAGGCAAGGTGCGATGCTTTTGTAAAACACGAAGAGGGAATTAATTCTGCGGGTCTGTTTCCCGTGATCTACCAACAGCTTTATGTTAAAAAAAAAAAAACATTTCTACCTCTACAAGACTGAAATAACCTGGGGGTGAGTGAATCAGAGCTGGTGCTTTTTTGGGTTTAGCGTATGTATGAAAAAGGCTTTTCTTCTGAAAAATGTCCAGCACTCAACATGACGTCACTATAGTTAAGGCTGAATACTTTTAAAATTGTATTCAGAAGTGTTTATTCCCAGGAAATCAGTTGACAGTGCTTTTAAGGCAAAAGAAGTTGCTTTTTACTCCTCAAGTAAACATGTAGTAACATACTTGGAGGCAGTAGCGGTGGCGTTTTAGATGGCATTTCACTCTGCTGGCTTATACTTGGCGTAGGGTTGTTCTTTTTCTAAAGGTGCTTAGTAGATACCTTCATGAACGCAGTGCAGTTGTTGTTTAGGAAACTGCCTTTTAGTGTTGCTTTCTTGGTATTTTGAAAAGATTGGGCCTCCCGCGAGCCAGGAGATCAAGTTTCTCAGCCTGCTCCCTCCGTGATTCATTGAATGACCTTGGCCAAAGCTCTTGGCCTCCTCTTACCTTATTTTTCCATCTGCAATGCAGGGATGTTAAGACATACCTACCTCCCGTGAGTCTTCAACTAAGATACATATTTTTTTTTTAAAGATTTCATACTCTCTGAGGTGACAGTTGCAAAATATTAATTTAGATTGTCTGCAGATAGCTGGCAAAAGCTGTTTACTTTAACGGCATTACGCTAAGTTTGGCCAAAGGGTTGAAAGCAATTTTTCTTCTAGACCGAACAAGCTGTTCCTCCACCGTAGTGGTGAACTCTGCCCCGCCGTTTTCTTTTAAAAAAATGCTGTGATTGCAGGCTTATCGGTGCCGGCAGCCTTGAGCAGCAGCTCTTCTGCAGGCAGGTCTCGGCAGCGCTCGAAATAATTTGGCTGAGGCCCCGGTGCAGTGGGAGGAGATGGGAGTTTGGGGTGGCTGCAGCGGGACTTCTCGCAGGGACTGGTTCTTGACCCAAGGCTTCCCTCGATGAAGGTAATGTTAAAAAAACAGAGGTTCTTTGGGCTCGCACATTCTCACACCCACCCTCTTTCTTCCCTCTTTGCATCGGTGGAAGTTTAATTGTGGGAAAGCTACGCCGAAGAGCTGGCTTTGTACTTCACCCTCAAGGCCTCGATGACTTTAATCTTTCCCACCATCGAGCTCCGTCACCGTGGCTGTTTGCTGAGAAAGCATTTCCTCCGGCTTCCCGGAGTTTCCTTTTGGAGCGTGAGCGGTCCCACCATTCCCCGGGAGCATCCCTCTTTCGAAACGGCGGTGGCTGGCGAGGGAGGCAACTCCAGCTGCTCCCAAGTTCAACACCAAACCCATCCACGTCTGAGTGAACAGCCAGCGTGGGGAGCAGAGGGCTCGAATAGCGTCTTCCCAGCAGTAGTAAGCTCTTGGTTGCTGAGTCGGCTGTTTGCTACGTAGATAGGCTGATGTGTTTGTAACCAAGACTTTTTTTTTTTTTTCCCAGGTTAGTGTTTTTTATTCTTGGCTGTACGAAGTTCAAGCCTGAGGACAGAGGGACGTAGGTCGAGGAGCGAGGTGGTAACACCGACTTGTGGGCTGGGCATATCTGCCAGACACGGATTAATATAAACATCTATATTTTTAGCAATTGTAATGGATATTTAGATGCAGGGAAGAATTAAAAGGAGCCCACGGCTGTCTTGAAACTCTCAGAGCGTGTGGCTCCAGCGCAGAGGTGGTTCTGGGGGTGGGAGCAGTCCTCTGTCCTTCTGAGCAGCATCTTCATCTTTTCCATGACTGATTTTAGCCAGCTGCTTCTCATCCAAGTTCGGGTGTCAGACATCGTGATAAAATGACTGAAATGAATACATTAATATGGCCTGTCACAGAAATTAAAATGCAATGTTAATAAGCCAGTCATTTGACCTGGTTTAAATATATGGTAAATACTGTCTGGAGACTGTATCTTACCTTACTGGTTAAAGACTGACAGAATTACTGCGAACGGCCTGTGTTATTTGGCCAGCTAAAAGGCAGTGAGTTGTCATGGTTGTATTACTTTCCCATGGCCTTTAAACATCATTTAATTTCATTTCTTTCGATTTAGGATTCCAGCCCAGCAGGACGTTTCTTAAGTCTCCTTTCTGGGTGTGGTAAGACAGAAAAAGTTAAGGGAAAGAGGATGTCCTAATTCTACTGATCTGCAGGATTTGATGATCTTTCTTCAGAGCAGTAAATGCTTTTTTTTTTTTAATTTGTGTGCTTTTTGTGACTGTTCTCCTCTTATGTGCAGTAGGTCTTCCCCCCCCCCCCTCCGGTAGATTGTTTTATCATAGCTGTGTGTTGTTAAATACTTCTGAGGCTGCGTGTGTGACATGCACAAACCAAAGTTCCTTGGGTGGCAAGTTCTCAGCGGCTTGAAAGGGTGCCAAGAATGTCGCGCAGTCGCATCCCGGCGTGCTTTGCACCGCCAGCCGGGGGTGATGGGCACAGAGTAATTACACCGAGAGGATCTTAGGTGTAGTGCTCTGCTCCCCAGCTCGCTTCCTCCACCCTTTCACACCGAGCGGCCAGAGTCTGCTTATATAGTTAATTAAAATGTAAAGCTTTGTTATGAAACGGAAGAGCAGTGTTCAGGCTCTTTGCGGTACGCGCGTGTGGGCTGAGCCCCTTCAGCTGCTCCCCTGTAGTCTGCAAAATATGGTAACGACTTCTTACCTCTTGATCTCTTCGTACAAACAAACTTCACATGTTTGACTGGGTTTTCTGATACCTTTCACGTCAAGTTCAACAACTCCTTTTAACTAGGAAAAAAACCCCTCTATATTTATTTCCGCAGATGTGAGAAATGTTTGGGTTTGTTTTTTTTTCCTTACAAACCGACTGGTATTATGCAGGACGCATCCTGTGTACAAAACAACTACCTGCTGCTCACCTGCATATTTAGGTCAGCGTTGGAATTGGCTCCCACAAAGAGGTGCTAACCCTCCGCCCAGAGCTCGCGAATTTTCATCCCGATTATTCCTCCCTGAATGGGGCAGAAGAGCTGTCTGGAGTGTTGGAGTAGCCTGGTGGGGTCTGAGTGCCGTGGGAATGGGTTACTGGCTGTTCTTATTATGCGACATGTAGTTTGATGTGCGTCTTTTGACTCACACGTGTGTAGAGAACGGAGGAAATTCTGGTTAAATACCTTTTTAGATTCATGTAGTATTTAGTAGTAGGACAGAAATAGCAGCCTGTAATAAACCTGTGCATATATTATTTCAATATATCGTTTTTCATCCAGAAGAGAAGTCATGGGCCAAGATACTTTAATCTTAGAGCTAGAATGGAATATGGTGCATTTTTTAGGCGTTTTCTTTTTTAAGCAGTTAGCGTCATATTTTTTGCTGGATGTTGGCTGGCAATAAGCAGGGGAGGTTTAATTTTTTTTTTTCCCCCAAAAAAATCACATTGGTGCATTCAGGATACTTTGATCAGTTTTCTGGTGCCGTTTTCTCAGGTCCAAGAAATCTAACTGGTGGTTTCTCTCTGAAGCCTATTGCCAATACATAAATTATCACGAGGATTTGTGTCTTCTGGGCAGAGCTGATCGTACAGCGCTGTCACTAGCCGACTTTTGCAGCTGGTGTTTTTTTGCGTAGAGATCATCTACGGTGACTTAACTCGGATCTGGAAAGGGAGGGACGAGAAAAAAGGGTTCCTGTTGCTTCCGACTGTACAGTAACTTTGGATTTCCTGACCCGACTTGGGAATCTGCTGCTGACATCAGCCGTGAGAATGACCTGCTGTCAGCTGGGACTCGCGCTGGGAGAGGTTGTCCTGTGTTATTGTCCTGAATAGATCTTTCTAGGAGATAATATTCACTTCAAGATTATTTTGACAGGGTATTGAATCATAGCTGATCTAGGCAGAGTTCCTGATTTCAGTTAATTTTGGCAGGAAAAAAGGTAAATCGCTCTGCATATTTCTGTAAAAAGAATCCTGGATCATTTACCAGTTCTGGTTACACATTTTTTGAAGGCAGCTATTAAAAAAACCCCTACAACTTCATTTTTACTTTTTTTCCCTCCTGAAATATGTCATGTGTTCCCTTGAAAACTGGAAAGGGTTTCAGATGGGTTTAGGTGGCTTGTTTCTTAACTTGCTCTGACGATCGGAGGTTGGTTTTGGATTGTTTGGGGTTTGTTTTTGTTTTTGTTTTTGTTTAAACCTGAAGTTTGGCAGCGCATCGCCCGCAGCGCATGTTAATGCTTTTTTACTGCTTTATTTTCCACGAAGGCCGCGGTGTTTCCTGCTTGCCGTAACGAGGGCAGTCACCAGCCTTGCAGCTGACTCACCGTTCTCAAATCAATTCGCAGAAATGACGATTGTCCCACATTTTAAAATTGCAAAAGGGTAGGGCAGGTTGTGAGATCCCTTGATTCAGCGCAGCTGCCATTGACGAAAAGCAGCGGGTATCCTGTTACATCGACTGGTTTGGAGTCTCGCTTTTATCTCCTCTTTGCTGGGGAACAAAGAGAACGGCTCACTTTGTATTCTTCGCTCAAGTGCTTTCATTTTTCATACATAAACGGTGCGTAACTTCGTAGTTAGTTACTAGAGCTGCAAAATGCAATTCCTGGAAAATAAGGTATTTCGGTGGAAACGAGGACTGGTTATGTAGGCTGCGTGCACCAGAATTTGAAATGTCATCTTTGCAGTTATAAGTGAGAAAAGGAAAATTCTGTGTGCTAAATTTAGCTGCAGCGTTCCGAAACCAGGGATGTTTGGGGCTCATTTCTGTGACCTGAAGCCCGTTGCTGGATTCTCGCACGTTGAGTCTTTGGGACTCTGCCCATATGGATAAAACTTCAGGACTGGATTATTAATAAACTTTTATCTAATTAATAGAAAAAGATACATAGATAAATATTGTGAGTAAGAACGCAGGCATCCTATGTACTTGTAAAATGCTGTAGGCAATTACAGAAGGGAGATTAATATTTTAAAAGGGCTTGTAAAGTGTGCTGGTAGTAGGGTGCACGTGTAAGAAAAGGATTTCATGTCCACCTCCTTACTCAAGTAAGAACGATCTCCTTTATATCAGGTTTTCCATCTGATTTTGCCGACGGTAAAATCAAAAGTCTCCATTTTACGTCTCTATAATGCCATGATAAAAGCCGGAGCGAAACTAATCTTAGAAGCTATCTGGGCTGGACAAAAGAGCATCTGAAATCCTTCCTGCTAATTGCTCGAGTTCTTCATAAATGAGCATACGTCACCAGAAAGAGTCTGCGAACCACCGAAGAGGCAACTGAAGCTGTAAGCCCGAGATGTTTAAAAAAGCAAATTCCCAGCACAGGCTCCCTCTCTGTGAAACGCGTGTGTTGTGACAGCTCAGGAGATTAGTTTTTCTGCGTGCTGGCATTCTGCTCCGCTGAGTTTACATGGATGTTGAAGAGCAGGTTTTCCCGTGTTGGGAAAAGGCTGTGTGCCAGAGCACGCTCTGCTTCTGGAAAAAATCATCGCGGGTTTAATACTGTTAGCGGAAGCGCAAAATGAAGTTACAAAGCCATTTTCTTTATGCCATTTTTGGCCTGCCCCAAGACCTATTGATTACTGAAATTCTTTCAAGAAGGAGGTTATCGGAGCTGTTGCTTTAACCTATCTGTTATATATTCCTACGTTAAAATTTCCCTAGCTTGTTCTTCTAAAATTAATTTTGCCAGAAGAATTTTTAATAACTTATTTTCTGTGAGTTGGCAAAGGACAGGGTTTTTTTCAGAATTACTCACAGGGAAAAGAAAAGCCGTATTCTCATTTTAATATTCTGGGAACATATCCTTGTGCAGCTTACGTGCTTTAGGTTTGTATATTTTTAAAGCTGGGGTAGTTGAAAAGGAGTTCTGTTTTTCTGCTTGAGACTACATGTAATTCACTGTCAGATGCTTTATTTTGATTCTGCTGTGTGCTATAACTGGATGACACAGCAGCTATAATTAACTCTTCCATCATTCTCCTATTCACAGAACATAAAACCTTTGACTTACTTTTGAATTATTATAGCCATGTTTCTTCAATTGGAAAAGTGAAGAGGCTTTCCCTAAAGAAAGGGAAATTGTTCTTGCTACCATTTTTATTTTTTTTTTCCTTTCTAAAAACAGAGTCAGGAAATAAGGAATTTTTTTTTTTCTGGAAGGTCTCAGAAGTCTGTCTTGATTTGCTTAGGGACATGTATCCCTGAAACTCCCTGGGGGAGTGGAAATTAGCAGCAGCATGATCCTCGTTTCCCAAAGTTGCAGGGAATTCAAACTCTTGTTGTAGAATTTATCATCAAAATTTATCACAATTAATCACTGTTTATCAGACTGCTGTTTCATCGCTTGGACGGCTTAAGCTGTTACCAGGATATTACCTTTTTTCCCCAGTGGAATGCTGTGATTTTAACAGTGTGTACCATATTTTAAACATCCTTATAAAAAAAAAAGAAAAAGAAACAAACTAAAAATAGCCTGTTCCCATTTTAAAGCTCTGCTTAAATAGAAATTCAATGCTGCCCCTTGCTTAAAAGATGCAATCTTAGCAAAGTAGAATATTTAAGATGCTTTAGGAAGTACGTAGTTGAACATAATGCTGAGCGTCAAGACGTGAGAAGGGAAAGTAAAAATGTGTACAGGGGCAGAGGGTTGCTGCAGCCCTAAAATCTTATTTTAGCCTTCCCCAGGGGAACGGTAAACCACGCGGTACTGCTCTCAGCTTGGGAATTATTTTCGGATTCTCCCCACACACATCCTCTGACTGTATTTGCGTATTAAAAGAAGTTTCTCTGTTCTTTGCCAATTTATTTCATAGTAGCAGGCGATGGTTGATGTTACCCCTTGAGACTACTGAAGGCCTGTCTGCGTGGGGCTGGGTTTGTCCTCCTTTTCCCCAAATTCTGTAGAGAAGAACTTCAATTTAATGAGGACTTGAGGTGATCCAGAGTTAGCAGAAAGGTAGGAGGCAGAGGGAAGGGGCTAAAGGGGCAAGAGATGAAGAGTGAATTGCAGCATGCTTCACTTTCAGTGGTTAAATAGTTTATTAATGAAGAGGGCGTGAAAGCAGGCTGCACAGATGCAGGCGAGGCGAAAAGAAAGGTGATTTACGAATTTAGAAGAAAAATGAGGCTGTGAACGGGCATCTCGGTGGTGGGAAATTCAGAGCTGAGAAAACGGAGGGACGGTGGGTCGGTAGGGGAAACGGCAGGTTGGGTGGTGGCGGGCGGCTGCCCCTCGGTGAGCGTGTAGCAGAGCCCACCGCGGAAGAGGAGGGCAGGAGAAAGGGCTCAGGTTTTCACTCCTTTTCTGGCACGGCTTTATTTTCTCTCCTCTCCCAAAGCGACGCTGAACTTCCTCCTCCGGGGACGGAGGAGTAGGAGGAGAGTGTGTGGGAAAGGCACCGACGTGTGAAGCGGCTCGATGTCAACTGGATGGGAGGGTTGTAATGAGAGGGTGAGACTGGGAGGAGAGTTTCTCATGTTTGTTATTACTTCTGCATTTTTGACCTTTTTTTTTGTTTTGTTTTGGTCTGGTCTGGTGTGTTTTTTATACCCTCCTTTGATTGTTTGTAAGCATTTTGGGACAGATACTGCCTTCTCTTCTGTGCCTCCAAATATAATGGGGACAGAGCCCAGGGGCTTTTAGCAGTGTGCCACAGCTCTTGTTACACCGAGAGGTTCAGAAAGAAAACCAGTTTTCTGGAATGTTTTAAGAAAAATGACTCTGTCGCTGTTATCCTGGTGTTATATAAACTGTACACCCCCAAAAAAGGAGTGTAGTACAAGAGCTCACAAAATCAAATCATGAAAATGATTAGAAGCCTGAAATGGTTTCCATGGGAAAAGACTAGAAAAAAGTTAAATGGTGGAATGTAAAGAGGGAATATAAGAAGCCCGTGAAATATTTTAAGATAAGAAAAAGATAAACTTGTGTATCATTTTTCTGATACGATGTGGAGAGGAACGTAAAAATTAAATCGAAAGCAGCAAATTTATAACTGACGGGGTTATTTTTGTACGTGGCAGATCTCCCCCCCCTCCAGCCTCCGAGTTAAAATTCCAGCAGAATTTTTTAGAAGGCTGCTCGTGTAATGGAGAATGAAAGTCTCCAGGGTTATGTCAGACAAAATTATTTTTAGCGATGTTATAAGCCCTCGTGCCTCGGGGAAGAAATCAGCCACTGAAAAAGATGACGTGTCCCCACTGGGCAAGCTTTAATAACATTATTCTCTGTATTTCTTACTCTCCTGTGAAGCATCTAACGATCTGCACCGTCAAGAGTCAGTGGACTAGATTGACTCCCTGTATGATCTAATATGCAAATCCTGTTCTGCCGCAATTATTGTTTATAAAAGATGGTCTTGGGTCTGAATTCTTCATACCCTGACGTTGGCCGTTGAGGCTGAGCCTGCAGATAGCGTTGCTGCTTCATACACGTCTGCCCAGGTTATTCTCGAGCAGTTGACCAAAAAAACTTGCCATGGTTTTCTCGCACGAGATTTTTGCGTCATCGGAGGTATGGATCTTTTTTTAAAGATGTGCAAGAGGCAATAGGGAGAACTCTAGGGTCGACTTTGGGATTGGCAGCAGTGCCTGAGAGCACAATCATATTTCTTTTTTGTACGTGAGAGCGCTGGGAGGGATTTTTAGGCTCTGGCAAACCTGTGTACCCTCTCTGTATTTCTCCAGTCTTCCCACACAGCTCCTAAGCTGATACAACATTGTATTACACTTCATTAAATCTCCGCCATTGTCACGGAGCGTAACAGGATCTATCTGACATTTTACCCGTATTCCATTTCCCTGACTGTCTCCTCTGAGGGCTTTGTAGGAGAATATTTGTAGAATGACTGTAAATTCCTGTGTGTAACTGGGCTGTGGTACGGCAACTGGATTTTCTGCATCAGGCAAAGGAGAGAGGAGGGCCTGTAGACGAGCAAAAACTCTGACATTTTGCTTTGTAAACAAAATACCCGTGTCCTCTGGTCGCTTTGCATCTCCGTGCACTCATCTGTCATTCCCTTTATGCCGTTGATAGCAGTGACTCCAGCAGCAGCTCGAGTGACGAGTCCCCAGCACGGTCAGTTCAGTCGACAGCCGTCCCAGCGCCCGCGTCCCAGCTGCTTCCGTCTCTGGAGAAAGATGAACCCCGGAAAAGTTTTGGGATCAAGGTTCAAAATCTTCCAGTGCGCTCAACAGGTAAATTCACTTGGGAAAGTGAAATAGGGGGAAAAAAGGAATAAGAAGCAGGTTAGGGACTGGTTAAATAATCTTTGTTGTGTCTTTGACATGGCAGCCGCCTGCTGCCTCTGAGGACGGGATTCTCTCTCTGCTTCTGCCTCGGTTCTTGTGTGGCGGTGGGCACATTCCTTCGTTAGTGACCATCGGTGAGAAATCCTGCAGGTCCCTAGCTCGAGTCCCTGGCCTTGAGCACTTACAGCTGCTGGAGCTGGTGCTTTGAATCAGTAATGTGGATTTCCCCAGGGAAAAACCTGAAACATCTCAATTTTTTCATTTAAAACTTGGACCATATATTCTCGCCCTGCTTCAGTTTCTTTTTTTAATACAAAAACTTCGGGGTTTGCTGTTGCTGTAAAACACCCGTGAGCATATTCGTAATGGCATTGAATATTGCGTGGTAAATAATGCAAGAAACCACTCGCTGAGGAGCGCACACGATCGCTCTCTGTTCCCTGTGCTGATTGTGGGAGAGACCCCACAGGAAAAACCAGCATGGGATCACTTGTAAACCAGTTGTAACATAATTCAGGGATTCAAAGGCACTGGCTGAATTAAAATAACACGTATTAACTTTGTGAGCAGCATACCTCACATCGTTAATATTCTTTCTATAGATTTTATTTCTGTCATATTCCCTGGAGTGACGCAACGCCAAGGGAAATACCCCACAGATCTCAGGCAGATTGTGTGGTTGTGAGTCAGATTTTGCAATATCTGCTGAATCTGCCTAGTTATCTTTCTGAATTGACTGAACTGAATGCTGTATAGCTTCGATCTCTGCTCCAGGTGCCTCATCCCAGCTTTGGAAAACTGCTCTACGCAGTGTCCACGTGGGATTATTAATGAATTAACACCGTTTATTTCTTCTTCATCTTGAATTGGATGTCTCTTAGAAGTAATAACCATATGCTGCGAGCTTTAGTGGTGTAAAAACTTGTGTGTGTAGTTTCTTGGGTTTAAAAATCAAGGCAAAGAGAAAGATCAGCCAGCAGCTTTTGGTAGTGGCAAAATTAACACCCAAAGTTAAAAAAGCACTTCTGTGAGCACTGAGATTCGGGTTAAACTGGGTGAAGTCACATTTCAGAAAGAAGATCAGGTATCTTCGTGTCTTATGGTGCTATTACATTGCTAAAAAATACGTTTTTATGGTACTAATGTTTATTTGTTGGTTTAGATACAAGCCTTAAAGATGGACTGTTTCACGAATTCAAGAAGTA
The DNA here is from genome assembly GCA_003993805.1 of Himantopus leucocephalus. Lineage (NCBI taxonomy): Eukaryota > Metazoa > Chordata > Aves > Charadriiformes > Recurvirostridae > Himantopus > Himantopus leucocephalus. The sequence continues at coordinate 6,541,697 of RSEF01000021.1, forward strand.
CGGGAAGGTGACATCGGTGCAGATTCATGGGGCTTCTGAAGAACGGTATGGACTGGTGTTCTTCCGACAGCAGGAGGACCAGGAAAAAGCACTAAATGCCTCAAAAGGAAAACTTTTCTTTGGCATGCAGATTGAAGTCACGGCCTGGATCGGGCCAGGTAAGGTCCATGCCCTTCTTGAACTGGACGCATGACTGCTCCGGGCATGTTCCCGGGCTGTTCTGAAGAGGCAGCACAGGAGTAGGAAATGTTCAGACTGCCTTTCTGCAGAAACATAATTTAAAGCAACTGGGAAATAGGCCAGAATAAATTCCAGAGCAAGAAGAGTGGATGCTCTTAGGTCAAACAGGGAGAGAGTTCCAGTCTGAAACCTCAGAGAAGGAAACCTGCCATCCTCTCTCTCAAACAGTGGGATCTGCTGGCTGCTGGAAGAAACGATCTCATCTTCCATGTCCCAGCGGAGCAGAAGGCAGTGGGGTGGTGTAAGCGTAGCGCTGAGTCCTCACAGGCTTGTTTTTTCTGCTTTTAATTAAAACAGCTAACAATGGCTGCATTTTTGAGGCTAAGGCAGCATAGCCTGAATGACCGACCAGTGAAAACTACAGCACCGAGCACGTGGTTGTCAGTCTGTACTCCAGTTTCTCGTTTAAAAATGGATTTGTGAAAACAAACTTACTGCATGTGCCGTTCCCCCCAAGTACAGTGAAGCCTTATTTGAATTCATGGTACGCTTTAATATCTGTTAAAAGAAAAAATTTCTAGAGAAGCAGTTGGCGTACGCAGCTACCTTTCACCTGAGGATGCTCCAGTTCCTCAGGATTCCTGTCACAGAATCCCAGTGGTGTGATGTGGAGATCTCAAATGCCATGTAAATAACACAATTCACAAGTGTAGTTGTACTGTGTATTTTTGTCAGATGTTGGTTACTCTCGTTCAGATCATATCTGCTCGTCAGGAAGTAGACTTGAACAAACAAATCGACGTGAACCGAAGCCACATGAAAAACACCTCCGTGCATTACAAATTTCTTGCTCTCTTTTGCTTCTAGAAACAGAAAGTGAGAATGAATTTCGTCCTTTGGATGAAAGGATAGATGAGTTTCACCCAAAAGCAACAAGAACTCTCTTCATTGGCAACCTGGAGAAAACAACCACCTACCATGACCTTCGCAACATCTTTCAGCGCTTTGGTGGAATAGTGGTATGTGAATTCTCTGTACTATATCGGGCGTCATTGCCCGTTCTTTCTGTACAGAGCTGTAAAATGCTACGAGCAGCGGTAAATCATCGTGTCAATGACAGATAATTCAGTCTTTATATAATAATCTGAGTCATTCATCTTGCTGGAACGTACCTGGAAGCTTTTATTTACGTTTCGAGTGAAATCTTGGCACACATGTGTTGAGGGGATAACTTAACAGTAGAAACAGTCCTAGGAGCATTTACCAGAAGCGTGTCTTCTGCTAGCTCGGAGCGTGTGCAGCAACGCCTAACTACGTAGCTGGGATGTAAATATGCCTGGTGTTATTTTCATGTTGAATTGGTACAACTCTACGAAGTCTCAGTTCCCTGTCGGGTTCTGAAATGAGGGGTTTAGTTGCTGCGTGTTGAAGTAGCCATCAGCTGTCACAGAATCCCGGACTGGTCAGGGTCGGAAGGGACCTCTGGAGCTCACCCAGTCCCACCCCCTCTGCCGGAGCAGGGGCACCTCCGGCAGTTGCACAGGACGGCATCCAGGCGGGTTTGGAATGGCTCCAGAGTGGGAGACTCCCCCACCTCTCTGGGCAGCCTGTGCCACTGCTCTGCCACCCTCACAGCAAGGAAGTCACTCCTCATGTTTGGATGGAACTTGCTATGCTCAAGTTTGTGCCCGTTCCCTCTTGTCCTGTCACTGGGCACCGCTGAGAAAAGACTGTTCCCGTCCCCCTGGCACCCGCCCTTTAGGTATTTATAAGCGTTGATGAGATCCCCCCTCAGTCGTCTTTTCTCCAGACTGAAACGACCCAAGTCCCTCAGCTGTCACGGTCTGTGGTCCGGCAGTAGGGCAGAAGGGACGCTGAGCAGAAGGATTAGGGATGACACATGTGGGATTTGGGTTTTCAGCTGAGCAGGCGTATCTGAACGAGACTGAGCAGCAGTCAGCCCCCTCTCCTCTCCTCATGCCACTTTCTATCAAGTCATATCAATATTGTGTTTTAAGAGAAATTTTCTAGAAAAGTGAAGTAACTCCCCATGGTCAGTTGAATTAATTGAATCTAAGCTTCGGCGCTGATAGTTTGTTTTATATGCTCGCTGTACAGTGTTCTTCTGGTAGCTGTGGCTGCTTATGAACATGTTGTGCCTTATTCATTCTGCTCTGAAATATTTTTGTAACCGTTGAGGTATCAGTCACACATACCAGGAACCCCATATGTACTTCCCCCCCAAAAAAAGGGGAGGCGTGCTTCCATATATGATGTGGACAAATACGAAATTTGCATTTTATGTTGTCTGGCAGCTCTTGCGCATCCAGCCTCCGCTCTATCCTTGACATCAATGCTGATTTATGAATTCACGGCAGTGTCTGCGGCTTAAACCCTTCTCTAATGTTATACCAGCAGAGCTGTCCTGATAAAGATGCTTATCAGTAGTAGCGCACTGCCTTGTAAATTGGCTTTTCTGTGAAATAGTGCTGTCCTGTCAACATTATTAATCGGTCAGAATCCGGCAGCGGTGCTGCCTTGCACAATTTCCGTGAAAACTTACAAGCTCAGGTGCAGAAGGGGCCAGCTTTATAACCTTTCCAGTGGATAATGAGCAAAGTAATGATATTTTATTTGCCTGTCAGAAGGAATTGCTTGCCCAGGGTGAGTGGTCAAGTACAATTCACCATGGTTGCAATCGTGCTACTTCAGACTCTTGGAAACGTAGTCCTTTATTAGTATTCCACTTAAATCATTAGGTCAGGGCTATAGAAGTCTAATACTTGTGTAAATCTCCCTGTTTACTTCTGTTTTCCCAGATAAAGAGCTCTTGGGTGAGACCGTATCAAACTGCTGCCTTGTCCCTAAATTTATTAACCATGAAATTAGTCTGTCCTGGATGTTGGAACGGTGGTGCTTAAAATCGTGCGCTGGCGTTGGCGTGTAGCTCACAAAGGAAGCTGCTGCTATTTAAACAAATAAAACGAAACGCTCCACCTTCTATTTTCAGATCGGAATGAATCATAATACCATGAGTTTGTTCAGAGGCTTTCGGTACATTTGCCAGTACTAGTGCTGAGCTTGAATGTTAACCAAATGTCAACTCCAAGCTTGCTGGGGTTTTTAAATCGATTAAAATCAGCCTTTATTAGGCTTTCGTAGCTTTCTCGTGACTGCTTGTTTTTGAATGGGCCTGCGGTGGCTTGAGATCAAATACCAGCAGCGGTAGAAGTTGAGGATCTCTTTTGCCTTTGCCATGTCAGTGCCAAGATGGTTCAGGAGACGAGTCCAGCATCGCTTTCTGTTTCTAGGAACAGGATGGATCATGTTTATTTGGGAAAGAAACTCCGCTTGCCTCTTGGCTCAGAAATGAGGATCAGAGCAGGTTGTTTTCTCTTGAGCCTTTGCGAGCGAAAATTAATCTGTATTTCTTTGATTCTCAGTTGTCTCTTCGTGACATAATATTAACAAACTAAAGCGACTGTTTGTTGATCAGGTCAGGCTTACTTCTGCGGGGTTGAGTTCTAAATCTGCATTACGAAGAGCTTTCCCTGCATCAGTAAGGATTTGGTTTTGCCATTGAGTGAGATACAGCAGAACAGTGAAGTTTAAATCCTCTCTTAGAAGAAAATACTAATTGAAGAGTCCTTGCTGTACCGTGTGTCTCTCTCAAAAAAAAGTTCACTTAGATCGAATTGACGCTGTTGAATGTCCTTTTTGGCCTGTTGCTGACTGCAGATTGTTTTGGTTTGCTTTTTTCTTCCCCAGGATATCGACATTAAGAAAGTGAACGGGGTTCCTCAGTATGCATTCCTGCAGTACTGTGACATTGCAAGCGTGTGTAAAGCAATTAAGAAGATGGATGGGGAATATCTTGGAAATAACCGGCTCAAGGTAAAGAAATCCTCCCATGGACTGTATCCTTCTCCTTGTTACTTCCGTTTACAGCATCGTAGGATATTTTGCAGCAGCGTAGTTTATGGAAGTAAAATGGTTTTTAATGCATAGATCAGATTAGAGCGTAATGTTTTCAACCACCACCATAATTGGGATTAATTAGCATTTTTGTTGGCTGTCTCGACAAGGAGCCCCAGGATTGAGTAGACTTGGAGACTGACATTCCCTGGCCGTGAAGGTCCGTGTCTGGCGAGGCCGTGCAGGGAAGCTGTACCGGTACTGATGATAAAAAGAGGCTGTCAGTCCCCAGAGCTGTCAACCTGTCACTTTTCAGAAGCATTCAAATTGTAGAAGAAACAAATGTTGTCAAACACTGCATTTGTTTAAGCACACAGAATTATTTTCATTAATTGCTATTTGATTTTTGTCTTGCTTGCACCTGCGCGAGATGCTAATTTTAGAAAATCGGTACAAATGACTAGCTTTCTTCAAATAACTCTTTAATTAGGCGTGCTCTGTGCAGTTAGTTTAACGCTTGTGAATTGTACTGATGGAAGTTTTGCCCTTTTGTGTTCAGCTGGGTTTTGGAAAGAGCATGCCTACAAACTGCGTGTGGTTAGATGGTCTTTCTACAAACGTTACGGATCAGTATTTAACTCGACATTTCTGCCGATACGGGCCTGTGGTAAAGGTAGGTGGCAGGCTTTGGTGTGTGGTTTGAAGTTGTTACTGTCTTCCTTTCTTCCCATCCTGTCCTTTCAACCCCGACTGTCCAGGGCTTTATAGCTCAGGTAGAAAAATTCTCTCTGGGGTGTAATTTGGCCGACAGGGCTCTGTAGCTTTGCATCCTGTTGATCCAATACGTAGAGCAGTCGCTTCTGGTGTTTTGGGAAAAAAAAAAAAATTAAAATAAAAAAAAGTATTTTGAATGAGCCGAGATAATGAGTATTGGAAACCATTTGTTGCTCTTGTGCAGTACAGTCTCTCCCCAACAAAATTTCTTTCGAAGGCTAACATTGGAGGAACAGCAGTCTAATTACGTAGTTACACTCATGCATGCTAATTACATAATTAGACATAACTATATTTTTTTTTTTTTTTTCATCAGACCAAAAAATGACTTTTTAAAAGCCATTAGGATAGTCACACTGACAAAAGTACGTGAAAGAAGAGTCACTGAAGGTGCAACATACCCATATCACACGGTGGGAGTGCGGTACCTGTCCCGCTGTGGGTCGGTGCTAGACATTTATGCACATGCTTAAACTTAAGCGTGTGAGTTGTCCCCTGTATTTCTGTTGGACATTGATGTGCTTAAAGTTAAGTGACATGTGTAAATCTTTGCAGGATCAGGGTCTTGCCTCCTTAAAGGATTTTTGTGGGTTTGTGTTGCAGCTTTGACATTCTTTGTTGTAGCTGTTGTTGCTTGAACACTTAAGTTTATGTTGCTAAAGGAAGCTAATATTTGGAAATTGGGCATTCAGCAACTGACGAGTGGTACTGCAGACTGGGATAACAAAAACCTGTTTCCATTTTGGGATTAAATGTTCCCTTTACCTTTTTTCCCCCCTAAAACACATTGGAAATTTTTCAAAAACCTAAAAGTAAACGAAGAGAAACGACAAAACTCAGTCATCAAAGACAAAAAAAATTAAAAGTAAAATACAGAAAAACAAAATAAAGGCATAATATACCTCAAGCCACAATATCCACAATTCAAAGCAGTCCCGTGTCCTTTTATTGTCTCTTCATTACAATATGCCTCATCAGAAAAGCCTGGAAATTCACCTTGCTAAAAATTATTTCCTTACTGGTATCCTCATGACTTAGGATTTTGTTGGGACTGACATTAAGTCCTGTGGATGAGGCTCTTATTTGGTTTTTGTTTTGTTTTTTTGTTTTTTACAGGTGGTGTTTGACCGCTTAAAAGGCATGGCCCTGGTTCTCTACAATGAGATTGAATATGCACAAGCAGCTGTAAAAGAGACCAAGGGGAGGAAAATCGGTGGGAATAAAATTAAGGTGTGCAGAATGACCTCCAAAACAAACCAAAAAAAAAAGAGAAACAAATTGTATTTAGGCCTTACCCCTTAAATGCTGGCATTTGCAGACTGCCAGTCAAAAGGAATACTTAGCGGGACACGTATGTCCCAGACATCAAAGGCTGAAACTATTTTTTTTCATACTCGGCTTTATCAAGATGTTAGGGTATCTTGAACCGTTACTTATAAAGCCTTTTCCAGTATTCTGCCGTTTGTTTCACTGAACTTGTCTCTCTAAGCTCCTGAGTGTTGGTGTCCGTGTTACTACCTCATTTACCCAAATCCACGGCAAACTTTTGTCCGTTTTCATGTTAGGAGAGTGAAATCTGAGGGTGTGAGTTCCTCCGGGATAACACATCGCTGCATTTCAGCTGCTCCGTGCTGACGTCCAGGCTCTTGACCTGGCCGAGACGACCTGCGGTGGCTTGCCACGCCGTAGTCGTGGGGTACGGCGACCCAGGCGTGCGGTCTGCTCTCGCGATGGCAGCTCCTTCCTTGTAACAGATTAAAACCAAAAATAAATAAAAATTAAAACCAGTACTGTAAAAACCAGATAGGAAGGTACTTTTTCCTGGAGCGACACTTAACATTTGCAGGGATGTCTTGGATTTGGGTGAATGTGGTAATACCTGTTACGACTGTCCCATCAGTTCCACTAATTGGGGACGTGAGGTGTCAGCCAACCCTCTGAATTATCTTCCTCCTCCTCTTTTCTTCTCTCCTAAGGAGTGGGTAATGATTTCAAGCATGACCTCTCATCTGGTGTATTAACCTAGCAACTTCACACCCGTTGGGGTTAGGAGTTGGATATACTGTAGTTTTGAAGCGTGGTGGTTGAATATAAGTAGCCTTTATCTTCAATAAAATGTGTGGTCGTTAAAAAATTTAGTATCTTGTGTTTGTGGGTCTTGCTACTTAGTGACTTTGGAATAAGCAACACCCTTAATGCGTGTATGCTGTGGTTATACAAGTGTCCAGGCTGATTAAAAAAAGAAAAGAGGAACTAGAATGGTAAAAATACTGCATTATGTGGCATACACGTAGATAAATCCATTCTAATCCTTAATTTTTTGCATCAGCTGTGCCATTAGCTTCTAAATATTGTCACCCGTGGCTAGAAAGCGTCAACTCTTCGAGTAGCTAGAGTAGGGAGCTGCAATTCAGGAGGCTTGGTTCCTTCCCTGTCCCTGCTCTTGCCTTTGTGTGTAACCCCGGGCAAATAACGTGGAGCCTGAAACAGATTAATAATACTGACCTGCTATAGCACTGCGAAGAGATAAAAGGGACTTTGGAACTGTAATTGGGTTCGTAGTATTAGAAATGTCAATACCACGATAACGCTGTGTATTTTTCCTGCTGGTTTACTGAACAGAAGGCTCTGGTCTTGCAGCTGCAACGACAAACCCCAGTGAGGAGGGCGTTGTATAGCTCCACGCAGCTACGCTGAATTAAGACAGAGATTTTTACTCCTGGGGATGCGTAGGGCCGGTCCTGAGAAGCGTTGGACGCTTTTTTTGTTAATTATCATCACCCCCATTTTCAGTTCTGCTCCCATCATCAGGCTGCAGCAGGCAGTGAAATGTTGTCAAAATGGGCTGTGCCTCTCTCTGAACGTGATTCACCCTTTGTTTTTCAGGTGGACTTTGCAAATCGAGAAAGTCAGTTGGCGTTTTATCATTCCATGGAGAAAACGGGTCAAGATATCAGAGACTTTTATGAAATGCTGGCAGAAAGAAGGCACGTGTCAATATCTTTATTACAGTCTTTCACTTTCCCAGCGTCGTCTTAAGTGCAAGTAAACCTTCTTCAGGCCGTCATTATTAAACAAACACTTGGTTTTGTTCCTCTCAACTTTATCCTCCTTCTTTAAGTTTTAAAAACAACATTTTAGCGTATTTTTAATGTGTTTTACCTTTTCAATGTTTTTTTTTTTTTAAAACAAATTTAGGTGGTCAGACTTAAACTGTGCAGATTAAAGCAGACAGGATTATCACACATCTGAAGTGTAGTGGGTTACTGAAATTCATACTCGGGTGGAGGTTTTGGCTGTCTGCGTGATCTATATATTTAGTATCCGGTTTCTGTGATGGGTCACCAGGACACAGTTGTGAGTCATTCATCATTTCTTAGGAATGCGAGGAATTATCTGTAGTGCCTTCCCATACCCTCAAGAGAAATGTGTATGTTAACGGGTGTATATATAGTCTGATAAACTACTGCTACTCATCTGCTGAGCAGAGTAAAACTTGCTCTACCCCTTTTCAACAGTTTAGTTTATTAGCTTGATAAAATAATAAAACACAAGTGAGGCTGCAATTTATTACTTTTTTTTTTTTTGCTCTTCGACATGAAAAACATGTTCTATGTTGATGTCCCTCTGCAGGATCTGTCATGAGGGCGTCTGCCCATTTTGGACATGCCACAAAGGCTTGTGTTCCCCCTGCGTGGCCACTTAACCTCTGCGGGCCCTGGCTGAGAGCAGCCTGGCACAGAAGCACTCTGCATTTTGGGCTTTTTTCTTTTTTCCTCCAGTGGCTGCATCAACATCCCTGGTTTTATTACTAATGACTACTCTGAAGGCTGAAAAGGGAATCATTTTCTTTTTGTGTGGGTGCGTTTTTATTACCTTCAGAGGCTGGCTTAATTGTTAGGGTTCTGGTTTACCTATGAATAAGCCCAGCGTGACGCTGATTGTACCTGGGCGCTAGATAAATTCAATGGGTTTTTTTCGCAGCAAAATAGATTGGTCTAACACATATATGCAAAATCGCCAGATTTAAAAGCAAAGAGGGTTTGGAAATTGGCAGTCGGGATTTGCATAATGAAAATAAATGTGTGCGTTCCCCAGTCCCTGCCAGATGTTGTGATGTGCTTGCAAGCAGTCAGTAATCATTTCCTCTGAACTACACCAAATTCAAAAAAAGAGAAGTGCATTATCGGACGTCTTGTAACGCACAGGAGTCAGCTGGGCTTGTCTTCGCCGTGAAATAATTCTGAGTAGAACACTGATTTCTGGAACCACATGATACTTGGGTACACATTAGTCTTGTTTTTCCTTTTCTGTGATTATGCTCACATAGTCATTACAAGATACTTAGGAATAATGAATCACGGAGTGACTGCGCGAGCTCTGCAGTGAGTCTTGTAATTTTGCATCTTCTGCTCCTCCTCAGAGCTCCTCTTGGCGGTTCACGGTCCCTTGCAATGATCTGCACTAACCAGGTTCTCTTAGGTTGTAGTTGCAGCCAGTCTAAATAGGAACCTTAGAAAAAGGGGGGAAAAAAAAAACCCCAAACAAAACTTGTGATTAATTTTTTTAACTTAACAACTGCCTTTCACAATGTCCCACTTCACTTGCAGAATGAGGTTTTTGTCTTCCATGTTTTGCTTGTGGTTTTTTTTTCAATTTTGTTCATTTCATATAATGTGGAACCTGTCAGCTTTTAACCTAAGCTGTGAAGCCAAATAAACGTATGTGACATAGAGTGTGCAAAACGCTCTGTAATGGTGGAGAATTGGAGCACCAGCTCTATGCCACCCCTCTGCCAAAGAGTCGTGTTCGGTGTTATAAACGGCTTATTTTTGCCGTTAGGAGGTATTGAGACAATAATACTAATTGCTTGACTTACTTTGCTGAATGCTTCCCGTGAATTCACCTGCTCTCCTAAACAACCTGATCTTTTTTATTGACTTGGTCTGTAGATAGGCAACGTCAGCATGTCACATGCAGTGAAAGAGCTAATTTGGGAATTAAATGATCGCTTACAGGGTTTAGCATTTTTAAAGAAATCTTATTACCACTTTACTGCTTAGTAATGGAGAGGTTCCAGCCTTGAGTTTTGACTTGACTCGTGTTTTCAGAGCTAGGTTTCAGGCTCGTGAGGTGGGGTGCTCTTCACTATGTCAGACTGCACGTGGGTACGCAGGTGCTATGTAGGTTTTAGCTTCATTTAATGCCATATTTAAATTTGGCAAAACTGAAGCAGTGAGGGTGGTGAAAAGGTACTTGGCAGAGCTCTCACAAAATGACCAATTAACTGCATACAGTATTTGATAAGCTAATAAAGCATTTAATCCACTGCACGCCGATTCATTGTTGTTAAATCCCTGTATGCAGCTGTGTACGGTTGCCTTGATGGCGCGTATAAAGAAATTACAAAATTATTCCCCTACATAGCAAAGACCGCGGTAACACCCTACGTTGGTTGAGAAAGAAAATTAATCTCTTTATTCTTATATTTAGCAGAGATGAAAGAAGAGGATCTTACGAATATGCCCCTGATCGTACTTACTACGAGACTGTTCGGACGCCAGGGACGTATCCTGAAGATCCTCGGCGAGAATACCCAGCTCGAGGCAGAGAATTTTATGCGGAGTGGGATCCCTACCAAGGAGACTACTATGACCCACGATACTACGACGACCCACGCGAGTACAGGGATTACAGAGGCGATCCATATGAGCAAGACATAAGAGAGTACAGTTACAGGCAACGGGAGAGGGAGAGGGAGAGGGAACGGTTTGAATCCGATCGGGACAGAGACCATGAACGGAGACCAATTGAGCGGAGCCAGAGTCCGACACACTCCAGGCGTCCACAGAGCCCTGGAGCGTCTCCCTCGCAATCGGAAAGGTTGCAGAGCGATTCGGAGAGGAGGATTTACAGCAGGTCATCGGATCGCAGCGGCAGCTGCAGCTCTCTGTCTCCTCCACGATATGACAAGCTTGACAAAGCCCGCGTGGAACGTTACGCAAAAACTGAAAAAACAGAGAAGGAGCGTGCTTTCGACCAGGAGAGAGTCGACAAGGAGAAACGCTTGGTGAGAAAGGAAAAGCCAGAAAAACTAGAAAAGGAGAAAACCGATAAACAAAAACGAAAAGCAAAAATCCATTCGCCCAGCTCTCAGTCTTCTGAAACGGATCAAGAGAATGAGAGAGAGCCCAGCCCTGAAAAACTGAAGGGCAATAGTAAACAAAGTAAAGAGAGAGGTGACAAGGAAGGGACAGCTAAAAACCGCCTGGAACTAATGCCCTGTGTCGTGTTGACCCGAGTAAAAGAAAAAGAAGGGAAAGTTATTGATCAGCCTGCTTTGGAGAAACTGAGAGCAAAGCTTGATAATGACACTATGAAGTCACCGCTTGTGGAACAAAAAACGCAGACGTCTCAAGCTGAGCAAACCAAGTCTGATCAGTCTAAACTGGAACCTGTCAGAACCAAGGTACAAAAAGAGAAAGCCCTTGCCAGTCACATAGAAGTGGTGGATAAGGAGGGAAAACTGAAACCCAAAAAGCACTTGAAGACGGAGCAAACTTCCGAGGGGGCCAACGCGGTAGATTTAGACAAGTTGGAGGCCCGTAAAAGACGTTTTGCCGATGCAAATCTGAAGCCCGATAGGCAAAAACTGGAAGTAAAAAGAAGCAGCCAGGATGAGGAAGATGCACGCATGGTTTTGAAAAAGCAGCTTGATGCAACGGCTTCCTCTAGAGAACCGACAGTGTTAAGGGAAGGAGAAGTGGAGAGAAAACCCCTGAGGAAGGAGATGCTTAAAAGGGAATCTAAAAAACTCAAACTGGAAAGACTTATGCCTGTTACTAGTCCCAAAGAAATTCAGGAGACTCTTAATGTTGGTGGGATTGGCATGCGTCCCACCCTAGATCTGCAGGCGAGGCTGATGGAGACAGCCGATGAACCAGTGGAAGTTCAGGAACTCCCGTCTAAAAAATTGAACCCAGTAAAACCCCAGCATAAGCAGGTACAGCTACTAGACGACCAAGGAACAGAGCGAGAGGACGCGAGGAAGAATTACTCTAGTCTTCCTGAAGACACACCTGACCATAAACTTGCCCAAGAGAAACCTCAGTCAGCTGATACAGAGGAGAAAATTGGCATTGACATTGACCACACGCAAAGCTACAGGAAACAAATGGAGCAAAGTCGCAGGTTAAAACAGCAGCTGGAAATGGAGATTGCAAAGTCTGAGAAGTTCGGCAGTCCAAAGAAAGATGTGGATGAATATGAAAGACGGAGCTTGGTCCACGAGGTGGGAAAACCTCCGCAAGACGTCACCGATGACTCTCCACCAAGTAAAAGGAAAAAGACTGACCAGTTTGACTTTGAAATTAGCACTAAAAGAGAGAGAAACTACAGAAGTTCTCGTCAGGTAAGTGAGGACTCTGAAAGGACGTCCTGTTCCCCTAGTATCAGACACTTCCCTTTCCACGAAGATGACGACACGCTCGATTCTCCAAGGCTAATGCCGTTAAAGGAAACCAAAGAGTCACCTAAAATAGAAGAGAAGGGTCTTTCGTACTCCAACATGACTGTGAGGGAGGACTCGCTGAAATTTAATCCTTACGATTCCAGCAGAAGGGAGCAGATGGCAGAAATGGCTAAAATAAAACTATCCGTGCTGAGTTCTGAAGATGACTCGAGTAGGTGGGAAACACAAGTGAAGCAGGAGCCTGGTAGAGTCGATATCAGCTTTCCAAGCAGCATCGTCAAAAGAGACAGCATACGCAAGCGGTCTGTCCGAGACCTGGAACCTGGGGAGGTGCCTTCAGATTCAGATGATGACAGTGAAAACAAACCCCATTCCCCAAAAGCCTCGTCCTTGTTAGAGAGTTCCAGGTTGTCTTTTTTATTAAGGGACAGGGAAGAGAAGCTACGTGAAAGAGAGGAAAGACTGTCAAGTTCGTTAGAAAGAAACAAATTTTACTCTTTCGCGTTGGACAAGACAATCACACCAGACACAAAAGCCTTGCTTGAAAGAGCCAAATCTCTCTCTTCCTCCAGAGAAGAAAACTGGTCCTTTCTAGATTGGGATTCAAGGTTTGCTAGTTTTAGAAACAATAAAGACAAAGAGAAGGTTGACTCGGCTCCGAGACCTATTCCGTCTTGGTATATGAAAAAGAAAAAAATCAGGACCGATTCAGAAGGTGGAAAACTGGATGATAAGAAAGAAGATCATAAAGAAGAGGAACAAGAGAGACAGGAACTGTTTGCTTCTCGGTTTTTGCATAGTTCAATCTTTGAACAGGACTCCAAGCGCCTGCAGCATTTAGAGAGAAAAGATGATGATCTCGACTTCATTTCTGGTAGATTGTACGGGAGACAGTCTTCCTCCGATGGGACTAATAGCGCAGCTGATTTGGTGCAAGAACCGGTGGTTCTCTTCCACAGCAGATTTATTGAACTGACGCGAATGCAGCAGAAAGAAAAGGAGAAAGATCAGAAACCAAAAGAAGTGGAAAAACAGGACGATAAAGAAAACCGGCCAAAAACACCAGAAACGGTTCCTGATACTAAAGAACCAGAACATAAAACTTCCTCAGCAGTGGGTCCCTCTTCGGTCGCTGTCCTACCACAGGAACCAACACCGGTCGCTTCCGAGAAGGCAGCGAATGAGAAGGTAGTGGTGGAAGCAGCTCCTGTAAAAGAAGAAAAACCATCTGAACCTGCTCCTGCGGCAGAGGAACAGAAACCTTTCCCTGAACTTGCTGCTTCTGTCAAAATCGAACCACCCGAGCAAACCGAACCCCCGCCAGTCGTAGAAGCTAGTAAAGAAGTTGTTGCTACAACCCTGGCACCGGAGGAAGACGCTGTGGTGACAGAGCATCCTTCATACTTGGATACCAAGCCGCCTACTCCCGGAGCTTCATTTCCCCAAGCAGACAGCACTGTAGATCCAGAACCTGAAGCTTCCCAGTTGATTTCACCTCCGCCCAAGCTAGTTCAGAAGTCCGATGAGGCTGCCGAGCCTAAAGAAGAAAATCCTCCGCCTTCCGCCAACGCTGATCCTAGCGCGAGTCAAAAGGTGGAGGCGGCTGCTGAGGTCCTGCCGCCCGTTTCCGACAATGATATGGAAGTGGAACCCCCGGTTGTCGTAAAAGACAAAAAGTCCTACAAGAGTAAACGCTCCAAGACTCCCGTGCAGTCGGCTGCAGCTAACGTCACGGAAAAGCCCGTCACGAGGAAGAGTGAAAGAATTGACCGTGAAAAACTCAAAAGGTCGAGCTCTCCTCGTGGGGAGACGCAGAAGCTTTCTGAGTTGAAAGTGGAGGCGGAGAAGGTTTCGAGGAACGCTGCTAAATCCCCTAGCTCCGCTGCAGAGCCGGAAAACGTGGAGCCAAGCTTGCCAATAGGCCGGACTAGGCGCAGAAACGTAAGGTCAGTCTATGCTACCACAGGGGACAATGAAGGCCCATCTCCGGTGAAGGACTCTGTGGAGGTCACTAGATCCACCAGGAAGAGAGGGGAAAAGGAACCGCAGGAAACGGTGACAACTGTTCCTACGACCCCGAGGAGGGGAAGACCTCCGAAAACCCGCCGCAAGCCGGAGGAGGACATCTCTCCAATAAAAACAGAACCGGTGCAGCAAGAGGCAGAGGAGGCTGAACCTAAAGATGCAGTGGAAGCTCCTAAACCTGTAGAAGGTTGGAGGTCTCCTAGATCCCAGAAGCTAACACACAGTCACTCATCAGCTGCTACCAGCCTACAGGGGAAGAAAGGGAAGAACGATCCGAAAGCCGATACCTCGGCTGAATCCGAAGATGCTGCTGAAAGAAGCAGTCAGGAATCAAGCGTCGGTGACAACAGCAATAAAGCAAAAACCACAGAGAAAGAGCCAGCAGTGAGCGAGCAGAAACGTGATAGGAAAGAACTGGATGCGGAGAAAAACCAGCTAGAAATCCCCACAGTTGAGATCATTGAGAAGAAGCCGGTGCCAGAAAAGGTTACGAAATCCAAAAGGGGAAGGTATAAAAATACCAAAACTGTCGTAGATAAAGCATCCGTGTGTCTCAAAAATGTAGAAATACGCCTCAACGTGGACGAAGTCAAGGGCGCCTTGCGGCCAACTGATGAGGAGGCAGAGCCGGTGGCAGTGTCGCCGGCCAAAATGAAGAGCCCCCAAAAAGAGGACATCTTGCCACCCCATTTTGCTAAGAATGAGGTAGAAGATTCATTCCCAGAAATGGAAAAGGAGGTGATACGGGAACCAAAGCCGTCCCCTGAAGCTGCCCAGTTAGCAAAACAGATCGAACTCGAGCAGGCCGTGGAGAATATTGCAAAACTCACCGAAACTCCTCCGTCAATTGCTGCCTACAAGGAGCCAACGGCAGATGTGCCTGAAGTTCGTCAGGAGGAGGAAGGAGATAAACCGGCACATCAGGCTAGTGAAACGGAGCTGGCGGCGGCCATCGGTTCCATCATCAACGATATTTCTGGGGAGACGGAAAGCTTTCCTGCACCCCCGACGTATCCTGCTGAATCGGAAGCTGAAATCCCCGCAGAGCCCTTGGTGTTACCATCGCCTCGGGAGGAGATGGAGCCCGAGACTGATCAGGCAGTGAATAACATCCTAGAAACTGAGGCTGCCGTCGAGCCCGCGGTGCAGCCTGTTCCCAGCTCTGCGCCGTCGGTGGTAGAGACGGAGAGCAAGGAGGCTGAAGTCAGCTTCAGCGAATCTTCCAACTCTGCGCAAGAGGCCGAGACCTTGCAGGAGGCTGAAGTTGCTCGGAAGGAAAAGGGCCGTCAGAAAACCACACGGCAGAGACGCAAAAGGAGCACGGGCAGAAAGGGCGACGCCACTGAAGTCAGTGCCTTCGAGCCGGAGAGGGTGCAGAGCAAGTCGCCCCCCGCCAGCGAAGTAAAGACGAAGCCCGAAGAAGCCTCGAAGGAGGAAAAGCAAACTAAAACGGTAGCTCAGGCGTCCGTGGAGCCAAGCGCTTCCGACGCTGGCAAGGCTGTAGCTGCTGATGTTGTGGCCGTGCACGAAGCTGTCGCTGAGAGCAGCAGCTCTCCAAAAGCACCGGCTCCGACTCCTCTGGACCTGCCTGCCCCGCCGGTTCCCCTCGACGAGGGGAGTCAGAGCGGGTTCAAGATACGGTCACCCATGGAGAACACCCCCATCACACCGCCGAGTGCCCCAAATGCAGCCCTTCCCACTGTCCCTTCGGCAGCGGTGGCGGCCAAGCTGCCCACCCCGGTGCCCACCACGATTGTCCCCCTTCACTCTGGCGCTGCCAAGGTGCCGGAGTGGATGGTAAGGCACGAAGAACCCCGTGCTCGTTCCACGCCCCCACCCGCTCTCCCACCGGACACGAAGGCATCGGATATCGATACAAACTCCAGCACTTTGAGGAAGATACTCATGGAGCCTAAGTACGTCTCGGCGACGAGCATAACCTCAACGCACGTGACGACAACGCACGCCGAGCCGGTGAGCGCACCTCGTTTGGAGGAGGTACCCCTCCACCCCGCGGTGGAGGCCATAAAGCCAGTTTCGGAGGAGAAGCCGGCAGTTCCTGTCACCAACGCCTTGGACCCACCGGTGGCCGAAGCACCGGTGTTCAGCGAGAAGGAAAAGATCAGTACTGTGATTGCTCCCAAAGCCACTTCTGTTATCAGCAGGATGCCCCACAGCATGGATCTGGAGGAGGCTCCGAGGATCACTTTGGTGAAGCAAGCTCCCCAAACCCAGACGTGTCTTGTCAACGCCCCCTCGCCAAAATTTAAGCAGAGGTCAAGCACAAATGATAACAGTAGGTTTCATCCGGGATCGATGTCTATTATCGAGGAGAGGCCTGTAGAGACTGGGTCCAGTCCGGGGCTGCGGGTGAATACCTCGGAAGGTGTCGTGCTTCTGAGTTACTCGGGGCAGAAGACAGAAGGCCCTCAGCGAATTAGTGCCAAGATCAGCCAGATTCCCCCAGCCAGCGCTGTCGATATAGAGTTTCAGCAGTCTGTATCCAAGTCTCAGATTAAACAGGAACCTATCACGCCATCTCAGCCAACGCCGAAGGGCTCCCAGACCTCGGCAGGCTACGGGACTGTTTCCACCCATTCTTCTTTGGTACTAGGAACACAAGCTTACAATACGTCGCCCGTCATCTCCTCTGTTAAACAAGAGCGCACTGCGCTGGAGAAGTCCGACTCGTCCCACCTTTCTGTCCAGACTCCAGCGTCTCAGCCCGGTAAAGTCCTCACTCAGACTGTAAACACTCCACCCGTACTCGTCCACAACCAGATGGTTGTGAACAAGAAACTGTCCGATCCGGCTGCTCTGAAAGTGGAGACCAAGACTCTGCAACCTTCCAACTTGAGTCCTGGAGTCAGTCCTCACCACCCTTCCCTCTCTGGGAAAATGCATTCGGAAGCAAACCACGTCAGCTCGGGACCCAGCACCCCAACCGACCGGGCTATTTCCCACTTGGGGGTCACCAAACAGGAGCCGCACTCGCCGCGTACTAGCGGGCACTCGCCATCGCCATTCCCCCGGGCTTGTCATCCTGGCAGTACCTCATCTCCGGCTTTATCCAGCAGTACCCCGGTCATGCTGGCGCCGGGAATTCCCGTTCCTCAGTACATATCCAGCATGCATCCCGAGCAATCTGTTATCATGCCCCCTCACAGCGTAACGCAGACTGTGTCCCTCGGCCATCTGTCCCAAGGCGAGGTGAGGATGAACACCCCTCCTCTCTCCGGCATCCCTTACAGCATCCGCCCGGAAGCGCTCCATTCCCCCAGAGCTGCTCTGCAACCCCAGATAGAGATCAAACCTCAGCGATCCAGCACGCCCCAGCCAGCTCCGATACGAGACATAGTCATGCCTCCTCTCTCTTCTCAGCATGCCCCCGAGGAGGAGATGCATTACCACCACACCACGGTGTGCAGGGGGCCAGCCCCCGTTCAGTCCGACGTGCTGGTGATGCAGCCGGATTACCGCATGCACCCCACGAGCATCCGGCTCGACCAGTACAACGTCCCCCGGGACGTGAGGATGATCATGCACCCTCACATGGCTGCTGTGGGCGAGCACCACTCGGAAACGAGACAATCCCGAACCCCTGAAGGGGCTGTGAAAACTCCCCCCGTTAGTAAGACCCCGCAACCTGGAAAAGAGACGCCAAAATCCTCCGAAGGCAAGATGGCCCACTCTCCTCACAGCGAGCCCCGGCTCCTCAGCGTCCCCTCCAGCAGCCAGCTGCCTGGACTGCCTTTGACGCAGCCGGTGGTGGTACCGCACGGGGTACAGATCATGCACCCCGCGGGGAGCTCCTTTCACGATTATCGGTCTGTGTATGGCGACATGAGGAATTACCATACGGCGGCACAGCTCGGGCATCCTCAGTTCCCGGGTGCCTCGCCGATTGGGTTGCCTTCCCGGAGCATGACCCCATCTCAGGTGAGAAATAAAACCCTTTCTTCTCCTCCTCCTTTGAAATCTGGAGCGCTTTGAGCTAATTACAGCCCCGGCGTGGCTTTGTGTGGCCACAGGAGCTGAGTTCAGCTCTCTGTGATTAGTCTCAAAGCCAACTTAAGTTCATAGCACAAGAAAAGCTTTTTTTTTTTCGTTTGGGAAATGGGGTTTGAATGCTGCTTGGCATTAGAGGAAGCTAAAAAAACCCCCCGTTTGCTTAACTACTCTAGGACTCAAGCCAAGCCTACCTACAGGTTTGTAGACGTAGAGGTGTCAGGGGGAGAATTGTCAGCATCCAGGTGGCCTGCGGGTCCTCAGATGGGTGACGTGGCTAAGGACAGGCTTGGGACAGGATTCAGGGGATGCGGTTTCGGCTCTTGGGTGTGAGAAGCTGCTGGGGTGGCTTTGGACAGGGAGGCTGGTCCAGGCACCACCGCAGCAGGGCCGGCGCTGTGGCGTGGAGACACAGATTTCTCCGCCAGCAATCCGATGGTGTCCTGGCAGTCTTTACCATTGAATGAACGAGTTCTGATATGCCCATGGCCTAAAATCTTTCCTTTTTTCCCCCGCCACCTGCTTCCCAGGGTCTGCCGGAGGGCGAACACTCGCACCCCAGCCAGCCAGTACGCAGCAAGACTCCTCAGATCCCGCAGGATCCCAAGGGTCCGCCGGCAGCAGGACCTGAACAGAGTCACCACCCCACTGTAAATAGGCATGCGGCACCGATAGACCCTCACGTCCACCTTCAGAGGGCACAAGCGGACACGGGCCAGACCTCCTACCCTTCGCCCGTTGCCATTTCGATGAAACAGGAGCTTCCGTCACCGCACCAACCTCAGGCGGTTCCCAAGCAATCCATGTTTATCCCCACGACGTCGGGTCCCGGGGCCCCGCCGGGGCTGCCCCTCAATCGCCCCGAGCCCCAGTCCGCTCTCAAACAGGAGCCGTCTCCTCACCCCGTTTCGCAGAGACCTGTGGATATGGTTCAGCTTCTGACAGTAAGTATCGCTCCGGCGTCTTCTCCTGGCCGAGTAGCCTCGTGCTCCTTGTCCGGGGAGAAATAATCGGGTTCTGCATAGCTTGTGTCTCACCCGTGGCACCAAAATCTGACCTTTCTTGCATCAACAGCTTCACATGTGGAGAAGGCAATGGATTGTCTGTCCCCGGTGAATTGTAGCCCTGTTCACGTTTACGTGGCGTGAAACTAGAGGCTCAAGAAAAGGCGCTGTTAATGCAGAGCAGCCCGTGTTTCTCTCGTTAGTGTTTCAAACAGCCTGCGGGCTTGGGCGGGCGGCGCTGCATCATTTTTACAGTCGGCAGGACTGTGAAATCCTCTTTGCAGGCAGGAAAGAGCGACGGTGTATTTAATTGAAAGCAAAAGGGGGGAAAAAAAAACCCTCTTCAGAGGAAGAGGAGGGAGGTGGTGAGGAGCAGGCACTGACGTGGAAGCGAGGGTTGCGTTCAGCGCCGAGTATTTCCCGTGTCACCTTGAGCGACTCCGCTGCGGTTTCTCAATTTTCCCCTTTGTAAAAGAGAAAAAGACGTTTGGTAAGAGCCCCGGCTCTGCCTCGTGCTGTGCTGAGAGCTCGGGAAGCGCTCTGATGTTGGGATGAAGGGAGCCACGCAGGCGTCTCAGCCGGCTGGAGGAAAAAGGACTCAATTACTGATTCAGCAGAACCTAACCCGAGCCCGGACCGGCGCATATGAGGGACAATAAGATGTTACATCCGTCCCGAGTCCTTAAAGCAAAGCGGTGGTGTCTACTGTGAAAGTATCAGAGGCAAACGAGCAGCTCAGATGGGATTTAAGATCCCCGTCTCCTTCCTTTGTGTTTAATATTTCTTCTCCCTCTCTTTCCAGAAATACCCGATTGTCTGGCAGGGCCTTTTGGCTCTAAAAAACGACACGGCCGCTGTTCAGCTCCACTTCGTCTCCGGTAATAACGTCTTGGCGCACCGATCCCTGCCGGCGCCGGAGGGAGGACCGCCGCTGCGAATCGCTCAGCGCATGCGACTGGAGGCGTCGCAGCTGGAGGGCGTCGCGCGCAGAATGATGGTGAGGGGTCGGGACGGGGCGAGGATGCGTGTTTGGGAAGATGCGTGCTGAAAGCTGGGCTGTCCTTACCGTAATGGAAAAAAAAAAAACCCGATTCTCGCAGAAACCTCAGCTCTCGTTGCTTGTGCCGCGTTATTTTGGGATTCTGGTGCGATTCCTTCATCCCAAAGAGTGTGAAATACAGATTGCAAGTGGTGAGCAACAGGTATTGCTCTGCGTTTGTAGAAAAAGGGCACGGCGGAGCTGAGAAACCTTTGAAGTCACCCGTCCCTCAGCCCTGGAACCAATTCCTGCTGGCTCTGACGCGTCCGAGTGAGGAGGAAAGTGGAATTCAGTAGTTTTCGATCCTTTGCACCGTCTGGGCCGGCCGAGCTTTCAGCACGTCTCTTGGAACTTCGAAGGAGTTCAAAGAGAGGATTTTCTGCTGCAGATAACGAATGTGTGTCAGGAACGAGCCTGTTCCCAGCAAACGTTTGACTTTAATTCCTGTATTTTCTTGCCAGGTGGAGAGCGATTACTGCCTGTTACTGGCTTTGCCGTGTGGCCGAGACCAGGAAGACGTAGTCAACCAGACGGAGTCCCTCAAGGCCGCGTTCATCAGCTACCTGCAGGCTAAGCAAGCTGCAGGAATCATCAACGTTCCCAACCCCGGCTCTAATCAGGTACGGGCAGGGAAAGCCCTGAAAACGCCGTAGATAAAACTAAATCCATGGAGAAACGGGCCCTACAAGCCTTCCGCCTTGGCTCAACGTTCTAGTTGAGCTGCCTGGTTTTACTAGTAAAACAAAACCCCCGCGTGTACTGTGCCGCCTTCTTACGTCACCCGTCGAAACGCGGCGATGTAATTGACGGAATTCCTGCAGATGAACTGCAAGGCCAAAAAAAAAAAACCCCAACCCGAAAGTATGTTCGTTTTGCTCACGACCCTCCGTCTTTGGCTGAAAACAAACCAAACCCGTTTTCCAGCTCTTTTCCTGCGTTGGAAATAGAGTCCTCGTTCCTTTCTCATATCATATCCTCATATCATAATTATATCCTGATTTTTGCGGGACGTTTTCCTGCTCTTGGCCGCGTAAAGACAAAATCCGTTTGGGTTTGGTGATGGGGAGAGTTTATTCCAGCTGCGTTGCTGCATCCGATGGAATTTAATCCGTTCCCTGGGCGTAAACAGCCCCGGAATGAGAGCTCAGTGCTGGGAGCGATGGCTGAAATGATAATTAACGGGAATTTTTCCGCCTTTCCCGATCAAACCAGCCAGCTCTCACATCCCCGCTGCGGAAAAACTCCCCTCCTTGGGAACCGCACCTGCGGCTGCAGGACACCGTCTCCGTTCTTACGTTTGTGAGCCTTTAAACAGCCAAAAAATGATCCGAATATCCCATTTTTAAACATTTTAGGCCGGCCCTCGCCCCGCTTTCTCGCTCATCCGTGGTTTTTTTTCCTCCCTCGCAGCCTGCCTACGTTCTGCAGATCTTCCCACCCTGCGAATTTTCGGAAAGCCACCTATCCCGCTTAGCCCCGGACCTCCTCGCCAGCATCTCTAACATCTCTCCTCACCTGATGATTGTCATCGCGTCGGTATGAGCTGTTTTACCGCTTCCTGACTTTTCTTTTTTAATTTTAATTTTTATTTTTTTATTATTTTTTTTTTCCAAGGCCCTGCAGCAAAAAAAAAAATTAAA
>RSEF01000021.1:6563852-6581558 GCA_003993805.1 Himantopus leucocephalus
GGGGGGCGCAGGCGAGTGCCGCCCGGCTGTACACCCATCCCTGGGTGCGCCTGTACAGCCACGTGTCCGCCTGTCTGTCTGGACGTGTCCGTGTGTCCCTCTGGATGCCCAACGGCCCGTCCCACTGTCCGTGTGTCCTCCTGCACGTGNAGGCGAGTGCCGCCCGGCTGTACACCCATCCCTGGGTGCGCCTGTACAGCCATATGTCCGCCTGTCTGTCTGGACGTGTCCGTGTGTCCCTCTGGATGCCCAACGGCCCGTCCCACCGTCCGTGTGTCCTCCTGCACGTGCCCCCGTCTGTGTGTCCTGTCGGACCTGAAGCCATCCCTGTTTCCAGTCGAACATGACACCCTCTGTTTGACTGTCTGTCTGTCCGTCCATGCCCCCGTCCATGTGTCCGTACGGCCGTCCCACCATCCATCCCAGCGTCTGTGTGTCCGGCCACACGTCCCCCCGTCCGTGTTCCTGCCCGGAGGTATGCACGGGGGCAGCAGGGGGAGGGTCTCCCCTCTCTTTAACCCAAAAACATCATCGGCAAATCCTAAACCACCNTTTTTTTTTTTTTAACCTTTATCATCTCAATTATCCCCATTTTCCATCAGTTGTGCCCTCATTAGCAATTAAATATTTCGGTAACCCCTCCCTCCAGCTCAGCTGAGCTGAGGGGCTCCGGGTCGAGGGAGTTCCCCCCCCTCCCCGCCCCGAGCACCAGCCGTTAGAAAATATTGCAATTTATTCCATCTCTCTGCTTCCAGAAATACACTTTTTACACCATTTCCAAGCAGCTGTCTTAAATAAAGGCGAAGGGGAGTCACTCGGGGGGGGGTTGACCCTCCCCGGCTGTGGGCGCGGGGGCCAGGGCGGGGGCGGCGGCGGCGGGGGGCTCGGGGGGGCCGTCGCGGGTTCGGAAGAGCAGTTCTCCGGCGGGAATGACCTGTTCCGTTTGCCAAGCGGCGGCGGTTCCGTATTGCTGGTAAAAGTCCGTGTCGGCCTGGAACATGACGAGGGCTTGAGCCGTGTGGATGCGGACGTGCTGCGCCAGGCTGGTGGCATCCAGGAATTTTTCCCCGCAGGAATCACAGGCGTAGAGGATCTGGGTGTTGGGATCTGTAAGGGAAAAAAGACGGGGGGGGACAGCACGGGGTTGGGGGGTGGCGGGGTAAGAACTGACCGACCGCCCCCCCCTTTCCCCCGTCCCCGTCCTCACCTGCTTCTTGCACTTGCTTCACCGCTTTGGTGATCTCGGCTTTAAGTGCTTCGGTCTCGTCCGCCGTCACCGCGGCCGCTACGGGGACCACTGCGAGGGAGAGGAGGGGGAGCCGATGGTGAGGGGGGGGTGTGAAGAGATGGGGGGAGATCCCGGCTGGAGCAGGAATGCTGGATTTTGCCCATCACGGTGTTTAGGAGGGGTCTCCAGCCAAGCTGGGACATCTCCCAGGCCACGGCAAAGGGCGCTGCACCCCTTGGATAAGCCTCCGTGCTCCTTTGGGACAGCTCTGCGACCCCCAAGCTGCACCCCGTGGATAAACGTCCCTTTTGGGATGGCTCCGGGACCCCCAAGCTTCACCCCACGGATAAACGTCCCTTTTGGGACAGCTCCGGGACCCCCCTAGCTTCATCCCATGGATAAACGTCCCTTTTGGGATGGCTCTTAGGACGCTGAAGCTTCACCCCACAGATAAACCTTCCTTTTCGGACAGTTCTGGGACCCCCAAGCTGCACCCTGTGGATAAACGTCCCTTTTGGGATGGCTCTGGGACCCCCAAGCTTCACCCCACGGATAAACGTCCCTTTTGGGATGGCTCTTAGGACGCCGAAGCTTCACCCCACAAATAAACCTTCCTTTTCGGACAGTTCTGGGACCCCCAAGCTGCACCCCATGGATAAACCTCCCTTTTAGGACACGCTCCTGTGACACCCCCTCAACTCACCCGTGAGCTGCGTGACAGCGGTGGCAGCCAGCGCCTCGGTGGCCAACGTCACCATGTCATCGGAAGCCACCGTAACAATGTTGACCTCATCGCCTTCCTCCGGCTCGAGGATTTTGATGCCCGCCTTGCCTTGGTGCACCGTCTTGACGTGGGAACGCAGGTTGTCCACTCGGTTGAAGCCGCGGCCGCACTTGTCGCACAGGAATGGCTTCTCCCCTGGGGACGAAACGAGGAATTTGGGGACGGTTGAAGATTTGGGGGGAGGAGGAGCCACCCGGGGTGGTGTCAGGGTACCCACCGGTGTGGATAATGATGTGTTTGGAGAGATCGCCCACGTTGACGAAGGCTTTGTTGCAGACGGTGCATTTGTGGGGTCGGATATTATCGTGGTGGCGGATGTGGTTGGCCAGTTGGCTCGATTGCACGAACCTGGGGAGGGGGACACAGCGGTCACCGCGATCCCTGTCCCCAGCGATGACGACCTGGCACCTCCACCCGGCCGTGGAGGGTGTGTGGAGGTGTCTCCCCCCAAAATTCGTGGGGTGGACCCTCACCTCTTGCCGCAGCGTTCGCAGACGTAGGGCTTCTCCCCCGTGTGCTGGCGCACGTGGGCGATGAGGGAACTCGCTTGGGTGAAGGCTTTCCCGCAGATCAAGCACTGGCACGGCTTCTCTCCTGGGGGAGACAAGGGAAAACACGTGTGGGGATCAACAACCCGGGGATGGGGAGCACAAGGGTCACCCCTAACCCCCCCGGCAAAATCCCCTGGGGTGACAGAGCTGCTTTCCTACCGGTGTGGATGCGGACGTGTCGCTGCAGCGCCCCGGGGTCGGCAAATTGGCGCTGGCAGTGGACGCAGACGTAGGGCTTTTCCCCGCTGTGGATCCGGAGGTGCCGTTTCAGGTTGCCTGAGAGCAGAAGAGGCTCAGCCCGGGGTGGGGGGACACGGGGACACCGGCACCTTCCCTCCATCCTTCCCAGAACCCCGGCAGCTCCCTCGGGAAAGCCCGTTGCTATTTACGGAGCGGGGACCACGCAGGAGTGCCGCACAGCCCATCCTCGGAGCTGAGGATAAGGTGGCGGTGGGGACAGCCAGAACAAGCGTCCGATTTTTGAAGGGACAGAGAGACTCCATCAAGCTCATCCGGACCCTTCCGGCTCTGCAGCGGTTTGGGGAGATGGGAGGAGACCTCTCCGTCCCCAAAAGCTGGATCAAGGGCTCCTTCCAGGAGCACCCCCAGGGCGCAATACCATGGGGGACACCGTCCCGGCCCCACAGAGAGGGAGAAATTCATGCGCCGTAACCATGGCACCACAGCGAAAGGTTTAAACCCTGCCGTGCCCAGCATGAAATCTTTCCTCCGGCTCCGACCCCCCCCACAAAGCGGTCCCTGTCCCCCCGCCCTGCCCCGAGCCAGCCAAACCTCCGTCGCTCGGACCTCACCACCTACCAACCCCGGGCTACCTGAAGTGGTGAACTGTTTGCCGCACTCCCGACACTTCAGGGGCCCGTCCGCGATGTGAATCTTCAAGTGAGCCTTCAAGTTCCCCACCTGGGGACAGAGAGAGGGATGCAGAGAGCGCCCCCCCCACAATACACCACCCCCCCTGAAGGACCCCAACCGCCGTTGGGTCCGGCTCTTCCCTCCACCCAACTCACCTGGTTGAATTTCTTATCGCAGTGGGGACACTTGTGTTCCTTGTCGGTGTCATGGGTCTCCAGGTGCCGCATTTTAGAGGTGGGATCGGAGAAGGAGCGCCCGCAGTAGTCGCACTGGTACGGTTTCTCCCCGCTGTGGACCAGCTGGTGCCGTTTGAGGTTGCCGGAGGTGGTGAAGAGCTTGCCGCAGTCGTCGCAGCGGTATTTGGCCTCCCCCGTGTGCCGTTTCTTGTGGAGGTTCAGCAGGCTGATGAGGCGGTAGCTCTTCCCGCACTCCTCGCAGCTGTACGGCTTCAGTGGGCTGCGGAGGAGACGGGACCGTCACACTGGCGGGGGAAGAACCAGCGTGTCGAGCTCTCACCACCCCAATCTGAGCTCCGCCACCCCAGCTAGACCCGTCCGGATCCCGCAGGATGTCTTGAAGCAACGCAAAAGGGAAGGACAGGGGCAGAAAGAGAAATCTCCTCCCGGACTACCCCACCATGCTGACAGATTTCGCAAGGATTTGATCTTTTGCAGCAAAAGCCACATTTTTTTGGCGCTGCCGGCATCTTTCTGCAACTGGCACCGTCCAAACGAGCTGCTGGGAGTGTCGGTGCGAGAGGCAGAGCGGCGCTGGCTGCTGTATCGGCCTCGTGCTCGAACCAGTATGCCCCTCAGCCAGCCACCAGCATCGTCACAAGCTCCTTTCTCTGCCCAGCTCAGCCCGGTGACACCTCTTGGTCCCCAACGTTCCCGTACCTGTGTGTCTTTTCGTGGGCTTTGCAGGCAGCCGGGTCGGAGAAGGCTTTATTACACTCCCTGCAGGAGAAGGGTTTCTCGCCGGTGTGGATACGGATGTGCCGCTTGAAGTTACCGGTGTGGGTGAACTCCTTCCCGCAGTCCTAAGGATGGAGAGAGACAGGCGCAGGCGCAGCCGGTGACACCCCGTGTCCCCGAGGGACCGGAGCCCTCGCTCAGGGCAGCGGCCGGCCTCACCTCGCACTTGTGTGTGACGGAGCCGTAGGCTTTCGATTCGGTCCTGTCACTGTAAGTACCCGAACGCAGCAGACGGGTTTCACCCGAGTTCTCCTGCCCGGAGTCGGTGCTTCCCGATTCGTTATCTTCAGCGTTTTCTCCGTTTTCTAACCGGGGCTGTTCTCCCTCGGGGATTTTAGCCTCCTCTTCATCCTCCGCCATCATCTCCCCCTCTTCCTCCTTCCCCTCCAGCTCCACTTCTGCAAGCAGTTAGAAAACAGGGATGCTAGAGATCGGGAGCAGCATCAGAGACACAAAACTCCCCTGTATTTCCTAACTCCAAGCCCAGGTTTAAGGCAACGGGGATAGACCTGCCCTGCTGTTCTCGGGGAAATCCTGGTACTCCAGCGCCCGACACCGGAGCTGAGAGCTCTGCCTGGAGCCAGTTTGGATTTGCAGGTTATTAGCCCTAAAATCCAAAAGCCTGCGCAGACAGAGGGAGCATTTCCCATGGAAAACTGCTCCCGTGGGCTCTGCAACTCGCAGTGTTTGCACAGCGAAACTCACGCTAACAAAATTAATCGCACAGAAAACAAAGGTTCAATCCTTGCCTAGCTTTGCTTCAGCGCTGCTGAAGGGAACGGGCAGACAGCAAAGTCCCCGCCACCGCCCTCGCTCACAAACGCACCTCCGGTTTCAGCGTCCGGAGAGATGCTGCCCTTCACCGCGGGGCTGCCGCCGCCAACCATGCTCTCCACCGGCTGCGGGTGGACGGGAAATTCGGTGGCGGGGACAGCAGCGTCTGCTCCTACAAACAACAGAACATCACGCTCGAGGAGACATCAGGCCCCATGCAGCAGAGCCCAGCTGCAGGACAGGGTGTGTTGCAGGGGGGTGACAGTGGGATTTTGGGTGTCATCCGCTGGCGGCGCACCTTCTCGGCCACCCAGCTGCTCCGTCTGCGCCTCGGGCTGTGCTGCTGCGGCCACGGACGTCTCTTCCTTCCCCTCTGGGTCGGGAGGAACTGGTTTGATTTTGTCATGATCACCCAGCGCTTCTGCAGTCGACCTCTTGTCCTCAACAGTCGCCTTGTCGGCCCCTGCGAGGGATGAAGCAAAGCGCTCCAGCTTTTGCTGCCTGCGTAGGGACACCCCAACGGCTGTCAGAAGGACTCCCAAATCCCATAAAGATTCAAGGACGCATCAGTTCTTCAACTGCTGGTGCCACACGAGGGGATGAAACCCCATCCAGAGGCCCACGCGCACCAGGAGACATACGCAGGGCGTGGGTTTGGATGGTGGCCAGAGAGCGTGGCTGCTTCGTGGGGCAATTTCCAGTCTCCCCGGATGAGGGAAAGCGAGGAGGCTACGTACCCATCTCGGCGGGGGGCCGCTGGCTCTCGGCGGGGCTTTCTGCCGGTACAGCAAGGGACTTGAGAGCGTTGCAAGCGCTGACAATCTCCTGCATCTGGAGGAAACCCGCCACAGCCAGCACATCTTCCACGTTGTCGGGGTTTAGGCTTAGCTTAGCCGTGTACATGAACTCCAAAACCTGGCCCAGGCCTGCAAGGGAGGTGACGCAACCAGAAATAAGCTCTCACCTCTTGGCCGTGAAATTTGGAAAAGCCCAAAGTGCACGAAATCACAGGCCTCCCTCAAACCCTGGGCACCAAACTGCTTCGTTTAAGCAGCTCGGAGGGATATCAGATGACCCTCTGCCTACCTGCCGCGTTGCTGATGTCGAGGTGCACCACGTCCTTCTGGTCGACGAAAAGCATCCTGAAATACTCGCTGCACGCCGCCAGCACGGCTTTGTGGGCCTTGAAGTCGATGCCGTCCACCACGAAGGTGCAGTCGCAGAGCAAACCCAGCTGCCGCTGCTGGTTCAGCTGTTCCAGGACTTGCTTGCTGTGCTGGGGGAAATCCATGGCTGCGGGGAGAAAAACCAACCCCGGGAGGGGGGTGAGACGGGTGCCGAAACCCCGACGCCGCATCAGAAAGGGCCACAAAACAAGACAGATCGCTAAGCCACGGATCAACCACAACCCGATCGCCCCGTTAGTTAAAAAATGTGGCCCAAAAAGCCTAATTTCAGCTACAGCCGCCTGCCTCCCCCACCAAATACAACTCCACAACCTCTCCTGGAGCATGCACGACACCAGCGGGGGGCTGCAGAGAGAGCTGAGTCAATATGTTTGCCATCCTAACAGCATTTAAAACGCATTTATTGCTCTTCATCCAGCTCAACCTGTGAGGAGGAACCCTCCTGCCTCTGCAAACGTGTCCCTTCAGCGAGCAGGCAGTGCCACTGCTCCCGCCAAGGGCGCAGCACGGAAAGCATTCATCAAAATCTTCAAGTTCCTGCTCATTTTAAGCGCTCACATCACGATACTGAGGGATTTTATTTTTTTTGTTATCTATTTGGAGGGTGTTCTCCCTGCTCGAAGCACGACTTTGGCTGAGGAATGTTGCAAACTCCTGGAAACACTGCGAAAGCCCATTTTTCAACGAGGTCCTCGTGGGCAAAGGTTGAGGGGCACTGCGAGCTCCATCTGCTGCCGTGCGTTGGGTTTTCTCCCGGGCTGCACCTGCAGGGTGCAGGGTAGAGAATGAAGGGTTTTCACTTGGCTTTGTTTTTCCAAAAATGATTCCTCTGCGGGCTGAAGGGATCATTCCATCCATGAGCAAGGGAGGAGGAGAGAGCAAACAGGGACTATCCACAGTTATTTGTTCAACCTGCCAGTCCAGGAAGCCCCTAAAGCTCTGACTGCTGGCAGAGGCAAGATTATGCCCAGCGAAAATCTTGGGTTTGACGCTTTGTGCGTCTTTGAAGGTTTCCAGCCCATAGCAGTCGCTTTTCCACTTTACCAGCTCTTGAAAACAGGATGGGGAGTCTCAAGTCGGGGAAAGGCAACAGGTCTGCATCCACAAAACCAGGTAGCTTCCAGGCAGCCACGAGCATGTCCCTTCCTCCGGATCCATTCGAGAGTGCACAAGCGCGCAGCAAGCAATCGTGGCGTGCAGAGGGAGCCTCCTCCTGTCTGCTGCGGGTGCTAGCAATGCGCTCCATGAAAGATCTTCCACCCAAGGATCAACCTGGCTTCCCAAATCACTCCCAGTGGGGATAGGAAGCCCAGACACCTCTGACAGCATGAGATCACGCACGGAAACGGAAAGTTTCACTCCCAAAAGATGCTGTTTGTCTTTGCCATTAACTCACTGCCACGACTTTCCCCAGATCTTCAAAACACAGGGTACTTTTTAACTAAACACCCACAGCCTATCGCAAAATACATCCCTTGAGAGCCATAAAAATCAGTATTTGTATCAAAATCTGTCTCAACCCCCGCATATGTATGACCCCTGTAAGGTTTGCAAAGGAAATTCCAGAAAAAAAGGGGAGGATTTTCCCAGCGGGACACGCAATGCTGCCTTCGATGCTTGGAAAGCTCTTCACAGCAGGACCTGAGAAATCACGACGGTTTGAGGCACTAAAAAGCTATTTTCGGTAATTGGTAGGAGGCACTTTGCATCTGAATGATGATTTTTATCGTTCCCCGATCGGACTTGCCTCAGCTGCACACCCGAGCTTTGCAAAGGAACCAAAATCCCCAAAAATTCAACGCCTCCTGAAAAGAATTCATCTTTTTTGCAGTTTCCTCTGCCACGTCACAGCTTCGTCAGAGCATGCGAGCGCAGCAGGGCAGAGGATGGGACGAGCTGCGTATCACCCTCACACCCAAACCCAGCATCCAACATCCCCCAGCAGCTGAGATCACCTTCATACACTAAAATCCCTGACTCCCAGACTTAAAAATCCCAAATATCTGGGCCAAAAAACCACATTGCACCTGAAATGCCACCCTGGTTCCTTGCCACCGCTCGGGCAGGGCCAGTTCACAGCTCCGGTGCTGAGATCTGTCTCCTTCCCCAACCGAATGGGATGCGCCAAAACAGGGATGGATCTGGGAGGGCAAATACCAAATCAGGCAGCGCTGGGCCACCCGACCCCTAAATTAATTAGTCCCCTTTAGTGCAAACCCATCGCTATCGGCTGTTTAAGGTAGCGGCACTGTCTGAGGACATGTGTCAGAGCTCCTCGTCTGAAAAAAAAAAGATAAGCCAGGATCGGTGCCCGATCTCACCCCTGCGCTGTGAGGAGCGGAGATATCCGGAGGACTGGGGCTGCAGGCAAGATGGTTGCGGCTCTCCTCCAGAGTTTTCCCCCTTCCCTTCTATGATTCTATGACTCCTGGAGCTAAAGTCAGTCTCTAGGCGGCCATCCTGGGAGAAACAGGATGAAAAGCTCCATTTTAAAACCCAAACCTTGTGTATCAAAGGTGCCAAGGTCCGACGCCACCGACCCAGGACTGGGCACACCACGACTTCACCTTGTTGGAGGCACGCAAGCCCCGTTTCCCCTCCCGACCTCTCCCCGATGTGGCTGTCAGGTCTCTCATTACCCAATTAATCACGGAAAAGCTTTGTTATGAGAACACCCACGCCCCCTGCACGCTCTCGCAGAGATAAATACAGCAGCTACAGTCCCAGGGAGCTTCCCACACGGGCTCTGTTAAGCTCTCTTGCCTTATTAATGACATTAACCTCTCCCTGTACCTGCCACCCGAGCATCTACCTATTAAAAAAAAACCCCAAAGCTTCAATAAATTGGAAAGAAGTAGTGGTTTAAACGTTGCCTTTCAACACTGTCACCATCCAGCCATCCATTCTTATGCTGAGAAGATAAAAAGGAAGAGAGGGTTTACTTTCCGCCTACCGTCATCTCCCTTCTTGCGTGTCAGCAGCCCTAATCCTTTCAGTCTCTGCGAAGAGGAGCCTGTCCTCATTTCCAGTAACTGATTCTGCAACATTGTCAGTTAAAAAAATAAAGTTAAGAACTGATCTGACAGGAGCATTCAAGGTACAGATGTGCTAATAATACAAATTATGAAATAGGGAAGGGCTCTGGATTTTGTGGTCGGCAGCGAAACCGGAAGGAGGGGGAAAAAATAATCACATGCAATGACTGGCAGGAAAAAAACGTGGTGAGAAGGAACTAAAAGGAGAAAGACACAAGGACAGAGATGAGCAGAGACACCCTGGACCCCCCAAACAAACAGACAGCCCGCAGACCCCTTGATTATTTAGTTTTCGGGCCCACAGATACGCTCGTGCAGCTCCTGATGCGGCTGTGCAGGCAGAGCTGCCCGCAGGTAACCAGAGCCCTGGGCTGCAGCAGGCAGGGAGCCAGCGGGGCGGCCGAGACATCGCCAGACCTCGAGCTCTGCCGTGAAAACCACACGTTTCTGCAGCGCCCAGATGATGAACTACGAAACCATCGTCTTCTTGCAAAAATCCTGTCTTTGCGACGTTGCCCGATCTTTGAAATTTCGGCAGAAGCTTCTAATGCAGAAATGCAATTAAGGAAATACGGCTTGTCCATGAAACACATCACTCGTGCCCGAAAAGCGACTCCCGCAGAGGGCGCGTACAGCCAGTATGGGCTGTCATCATGCCAAAAAAGACGCCAGAAGATGAGAAACACCCTTTTTTCCTTGAGTTCCTGCATGATGCTCTGAGGTTTTCTCTTCTCTTCTGCTGGCAACGTCCTTGACATGCAGGCAGACAGCTCGTGTGGTGTCAGGGAACTCATCTCACGCAGTGCTGGCTGTCAGGGCTGTGTCCCCCACAGATGCCTGACTGTGTCCTGAGGGGACGGCGGCTGCCCCCATGCGTGGGGAGGACAGGGCTTCGCTCCCGACCTTGCCCCAAATCATCCCACGGCTCGGTGGTGGGGACACACGGACACCCTGCTGAGGGTGGGCTGGCGAGGACCTCAGCAAACACCAGCAGCCCCCCATTCCCCTCGCCACAGCCGCCCTGGGCCTCAGCACAGGGGCTGGCAGCGGCCTGAGGGGGATCACACCAGGTGAGGGGGCAAATCCGGGGGGGAAGAGCTGCCGCAGTCCCCCTAGGTTGCTAAGGGGATGGGAGAGCCCCCACGCGGCCTCCCCTCGAAAAAAAACCCGGTGGTCGCACACCGGGGTGGCCCCAAAACCGGCTCGTTTTTGGGGGGACCCCCCAAGCAGCGAGCTGGGCCGCAGTCCCCTTCCCCTCCCAGCCCCCGCGTTCCCCCGAGCCCCGCCTCAGGCCCTCCAGCCCCCTCCCCGGGGTCCCCGCAGCACCCCCCGGCCCCCTCCGCCGCTACCTGCCATGCCGGGCCCGGCGGGGGCCTCACATCGCCGCCCGCGGCGCTCACCGTGACACCGTCCAGACAAAGGGCGCCGCCATCTTGGCGCCGGGCGGAAGCGGCGTCGCCCTCCTCCGCCCACCGACGGCGCCGCCGCGCATGCGCAGTCCGGCGAGGGGCGGGGTCGCGCATGCGTAGCTTGGTCACGTGGCACCGCCTCCTGTTCCTCCCACCCCTTCTCTTTCAGGAGCGCCGCCATGACAGTGCCAGGATGGCGGGCGGAGGGGAAGGGGGGCTGACAGGGGCCGGTGGGCCCCGCGGCTGGTCCTGCGGCTCCGTGAGGGGCAAAGGGCCCTGGTTCCGCCATGCTGTATGCCCCTGAGGGCTTCGGTTCCCCCCTAAAGGTTGCGCACCTCCCCAGGCATAGTAGCAGGTGGAGGTGTTGGGCAGCCGCCATGATGGCGGCTGGGCGTCTCCACAGGGAACAGGCCCAGCTTTGCGGTCCCGGCAGGTCAGCACAGGCCGAAAGCTGTAGGTGTTGCCCGGGCAAACCCCCTCAGGCGGGTGTGCGGGGCCAAGGTGGCCTGGGGAGCCCTGTGTGGCTTTGAAGGCAGCTGTTCAGTGGCCTGTTTGCTCAGGTCCTGTGAGTTTGGGCCGGTGCAGGCAGCAGGCTGGAGAGGAGGCAGCCCAAAAAGCGTAATATTCCTTTTCCTATCAACCTGTTTCCCTCTTAAGGCCAGGTTTCCCAGCCTGTCTGCCCGTAGTGGGGCCAAGCTCCTGCGGGGTTTGTTCGGCGCTGGGGCTCTGAGCTGTCCCTTGGCCCGCTCCCTGGCTCAGAAGTCTCCCCCTGTGCAAAACCAGCCGCCTTTGGGGAGAAAAAGGGGGTTTTGTTCATCCTCCTTTCGCTGGCTCTTCAGGGAGGAGGCCCACCGTCCAGCCTGTCACCACTAGATGGCAATCTGTGACCGCGGCGGGTGGCTTCCAGGGTGCTGGGGTGCCCTGGGCACCCAGGGGTGGCATTTTGGGGCAGAGCGGACACATCCCATCACACAGGATCAACGACAGAGCATCACCGCTGCTCCTGGCCTCCATGGCTCCCATTTCCTAAGCTGTGCTGGGGCCTTTTGAAGCCATTAAGAGCTTTTTTTTTTTTTAATAACTTTTAAACATTTTGCCTCACAGCCTGCGGCGGTAGGGAGTCCCCCGAGTGACTGGCGACACTGATAGACAAACCACTCGAGGAGACGATGGAAGAGCCGCGTGTGTTTGTGTGTTTCCCTGATGCTGCAGGTGTGTTAATGCAAGTCACGAATCGTTAGGGGACAAGCAGGGACGAGTTGACCTCAAAGCCTGAGCAGCAACATGAGCTGGGCGGTGTGTGGTAGCTATAAACAGCCGCTCGCCCCAAATGGGCGCCTCGCTGTTGTTTGTACACACAGGGAGACGGAGCCGGGCCCTCAGGGGGGATTTTGGGGAGTGTTTGGCTCCCAGAAAGAAGCCCCTGGCTTTGGCAGCCAGGCTGGGACCGTCGTCCTGGTTCATGCTGTTGCCCGGGGCTTCCCCGAGGGCGATGGGTGCGGGTGGGCGAGGGGAGGAGGATTTGGTGACCTTCCAGGTGGGCCGGCGGCCGAACAGCTGAGGGAATGGCTCAGAAATAGAGCGGCGGGGAAGAAATGAGTCACCCCAGGCTGGAAATAAACGGGGCCGTGGGCATCGGAGGGGAGCCAGGGTGGCTCCTCACCCGTGTTTTAGTCGGGAAGGAGGAATAGCTCATGGTACCCTTTACCGAGACACCCCATGGGGCTGGACCCGCAGCCCTTTTAGGGGAAAAGCATCAAGAAAACATTAAAACACGGAGGAGGCAGCAGTCAGGCGTTCTCAATAATTTATCACAAGCTGTATATACAGAGACAAGCTCTGGCGGAGGGTTGGGGAGGGGAACCTCGCTCCCGGCGGGGCTCTTGGCACACCAGATCTTCTCCATCAACCCTCGCTGGCTAAAAACCACCGGAGCCAGGACTCCCCTCCGGAATTTCTCCGGTGGGTGATGGGATGCGACTCTCCTCCACACCGTCCCCTCGGCACGAGTCTGACCCTGAGGGGGAGCATTCCCGTCCCCTACCCCACGTCCCACCTCCTTTCCAAATCACCTAAATAATTAATGAGGAAGGGGGGAAAAAGGGACTCCCCCCCCCGACCCCTTAGATCTTGATCTCAGTCCGGAAGGTTTGCTGGACGTGGTCAGCGTGCTTGGCGGGCTGTCGCTGAGCCCGGATGGTCAACGTGCCATCGTCCCCCAGCGAGGACGACACCGAAGTGGGGTCCACATCTTCGGGCAGCTGGCATTTGTGGGTGAAGGTGTTCATGACGGTGCCATCTGCAGCCAGCTGGGACAAAAAAAAATGGGTGAAAAAGGGTGATTTTAGGGTGGAGGCGGGACGGGAGCTCGTCGTACCCTGCCCTTGGGTGAGGCTGGCGGTTGTGCCTTGTGTGTGGTGTTAATATTTATCTCCCAGAGAGGACGGGCGGGATGTGGGTGGCATCAGCGCAGGGCGGGGGGGGGAACAAAGGTGCTTTTTTTCGGTTCCCACTCCTTGGGAGAGAGGTGATTACAGGGCATGAGTTTGTTGGGTCTCGTGGGCTTTGCTCCTGTGAAATACGGAGCGAAAAGATAAGGAAATGGTGAATTAAACCCCGCTGGGGTTATGGCTGGGACCATCAGGAAGTCGGGTGGGAGTTGGGGCATCCCCTGGTTGAGGATTTTGGGGGTCCCCCATGCTTTGGGGGTGAGCGGGGAAGGGAGGGAGCGCCCACCTTCTCGGCGTGCACCTCGATCTGGTTGTTGGATGTGGTGACGATGATGTCCTCGGGGGCGAAGTCACAGACATCCACCGTGAACTGATAGGTGTTGCCCAAGGTCTTCACCGTGCCGGTGTTGCCCGGCCGAGCTGCCGGAGAGAGGGGGAATCACAGCCACGGTTCAGTGGGGGTTCCCCCCCCCAAACACTTATCCCACTGCTCTGACACTTGTCCAAACCCTCCAGGACAGGGATGTGCCGGTGTGGGGGGAAGAAAAGGCATCCCAGCCCTAAAAATGGGGTGAAGCCCCCCCCGAAAACTCACCTGGAAACCCCAAGGTCTCGCCGCGGGGCCGGACGAAGCTCCCAAAAAGCTCCATGGTGCCGGCAGGCGACGCCGACCGGTGAAAACTGCGCTCTGATCGGAAAGCAGCCGAGGATTTCACGTTCATCCACCGCTTCCCCCCCCCCACCTCTGACCCCCAGCTCCCGCCGGGGAGGAAGAGCGAAGCCCCCCTTCCTCGTCCTCCTCCCTGCGACAGGCGAAGCGCGCGGCCTGTTATTTCGAGGGGGGGCCAGTTTGACGAGCTTTTTAAAGCCTCGTTAAGGCTCCCGGCCGCTTGCCAGACCTCTCGTAAAACAGGCTAAATTTAGGTCTTGCGCCGGA
Source organism: Himantopus leucocephalus (assembly GCA_003993805.1). NCBI lineage: Eukaryota > Metazoa > Chordata > Aves > Charadriiformes > Recurvirostridae > Himantopus > Himantopus leucocephalus. The sequence continues at coordinate 6,578,055 of RSEF01000021.1, forward strand.
GACGGTGGAAATTTTTCCCCTCTCCGTCGCCCCCCCTCAACGCTGTGGAATGCGATGCCGGCGTTCCTGCCTATTATTAAGGAATAATAATGATAATTAGTTAAATTAGTTATTAGATACTCGCTGCACTGGGTTGTATTTGAGGATTGGGAGCTTGGAGGGAGCGGGGTGGCGGGTGGGGGGGGAAACCCGGCTCGCTCCAGCCAGAGCGGGTCCGTCGGCTTCGTCAAGGTCGTTTTTAATGAGCTCGTTTGCAAACTCAGTGTGGCGGCGGAGGCTGAGGCGGGAGGACCGGTGAGGGGGTGCCAAAAAAAGGGGGGGATCCTGTCCCCCAAAACATCCCTGGGATGGAGCGCCCTGTCCCCGGGGCGCTGCGGGAGGAGGAGAGGGTGCTGGTGTCGGAGCAGAGCTGGAGACCCTGCCCCGAAGCCCGGAGGAGGCTCCGAGGTGAGACCTCCACCCAAGGGTGGGGACCTTGGTGATGCTGTGGGTGGTTTTTTTTTTTTGGGGGGGGGGTCATCACCCCCTTGTCTGTCCCCCCCTCTTCCCCACAGGGTGCCTGGAGTGGGTGAAGCGGCAGCTTTTCCGTGTCGGGGAGGATTGGTATTTCCTCTTCATCCTGGGGGTCCTCATGGCCACCATCAGCTTCATGATGGACCTCCTCGTCTCCAGGCTCTACGAGGGTAAACGAGGGCCTCCCCTGGGGGGGGCTTCACCTGGTGGTTGGGGGTTCACCAAGGATGAGGTGGGGGGTGTTTTTGGGAAAGGGGGGGGCATTTCCCTTCCCAGTGCTTCTTCTCCAGCCCACCGGTGGCTTTACCAAGAGGTTGGTGACATCTTGGTGCTCAAGTACCTCTCGTGGACCATGTACCCCATGGCGCTGGCAGCCTTCTCCACTGGCTTCTCCCAAAGCATCACCCCACACTCGGGAGGTGAGCTGGCTGCACCCCAACCTCTCCGGCTCCCCAAAACTCCCCCTTAGTAGCGAGGGGGACCCCTAAAATTTGGATAAACTCCCCCCAGGCTCCGGCATCCCGGAGCTGAAGACCATCCTGACGGGCGTGGTGCTGGAGGACTACTTGGCCATCCAAAATTTCGGAGCCAAGGTGGTGGGGTTGACCTGCACCCTGATGTGCGGCAGCACCGTTTTCCTCGGCAAAGTGGTGAGGGATCCTGCCGCGCCCCCCCCCCCCCGCCCAACCCCTCTGGTTCCCGGCATCGGTTTCGGTCTGTGCCAGGCTCGGGGGGGGACGATGGACGGACGCTCAGCACCCCTGTGTGTGTCCCCGTTGTCACCCAGGGTCCCTTTGTCCACCTCTCTGCCATGGCCGCGGTGTATCTGGGGAAGATGCGGACCTCGGTCACTAGGGAGTATGAGGTGGGGGTGCTGTCCCCCCCAAAAAATTAAGAGGGGTGGACATTTCCCCCCCTAAAAAATTAGGGGGGGGTGTTATTTTAACGCCTCCCCCCAAAATTGGGGTTATGGCTGTACCCCCTCCTTGCAGAACAAGTTCAAGCAGAACGAGATGCTGGTGGCAGCGCAAGCCGTCGGGGTGGCCACCGTTTTCGGGGCGCCCATCAGTGGTGAGGACACCCCCCCTGGCCCCCCCCAATCCCACCCTGGGGACCCCCAAAGCCCCCCCTAACCCTTCCTTCCCCCCCCCTCCCCGTTTTTTCCAGGGGTGCTTTTCAGCATCGAGGTGATGTCCTCCCACTTCGCCGTGCGGGATTACTGGCGGGGCTTTTTCGCCGCCACCTGCGGCGCCTTCATGTTTCGCCTCCTCGCCGTCTTCAACAGCGAGCAAGGCAAGGCAGGGCGGGCGGGCTGCGTGTGTCCCCCCTCCCCGAGGTGGGGGGGGGCACAGCATTTTTGGGGTGCCCGCCCCCAAAATCGCGTACTCATTCCTCTCTTCACCCCCACCAGAAACCATCGCCGCTGTTTTTAAGAGCGACCTCAAGATTGATTTCCCCTTTGACCTGCTGGAGACCTTCTTTTTTGCGATTTTAGGGTAAGGAGGGCTCTGCCTGTACCCCTGCCTGTGCCCCTGCCTGTACCCCTGCCTGTACCCCTGCCTGTACCCTGCCCTCTCCTCCGCAGGGCCGTCTGTGGGCTCGTGGGCTGCGCCTACCTCTTCTGCCAGCGCTGGCTGCTGGCGGCCGTCAGGGAGAACCGGCTCACGGCCAAGCTGCTGGCCACCGAGTCCGTACTGGCTGTCTGTCTGTCTGCGCCCCGCGTGTCCGTGCATCCGTGCCGTGCAGCCTGCGTGTCCGCCCCATGCAGCCTGCCTGTCCCCCCCATGCACCCTGCGCGTCCGTACCGTGCAGCCTACATGTCTACCCTGGGCGTCCGTGTGTCCCCCCCATGCACCCTGCGCACCCTGCGCCTCCACCCCATGCGCCCTGGCTGTCCGCGTGTCCATCCCGTGCACCCCATGCACCCTGTGCGTGTCCATGCGTCCACTCCATGCACCCTGAGTGTCCGTGCGTCCATCCCGTGCACCCTGTGCGTGTCCATGCGTCCACGCCATGCACCCTGAGTGTCCGTGCGTCCATCCCGTGCTCCCTGTGTGTCCAATGCATGCACCTTGGTTGTCTGTGTGTCCTCCCCATGTACCCTGCGTGTCCATATGTCCACCCTGTGCACCCTACACATCCACCCCATGCACCCTGGCTGTCCGTGTGTCCATCCCGAGCACCCTACGCGTCTGTATGTCCCTCCCCTGCACCCTGAGCATCCTTGTGTCCACCCCGTACACCCTGCCCACCCACCCTGTGCACCTTGGGTGTCCCTATGTCCCCCCCCGCCATGTGCCTGGTTCACCCGGGGGTCCACTCCACGCACCCTGCCCACACACCCCGTGCACCCCGTCCGTCCGTCTGTCCCCGCGCCCCCCAGCCCCACCTCTCCCCCCTCCAGCAAGCCCGTCTACACGGTGCTGGTGGTGCTGCTCCTCGCCTCCATCACCTTCCCACCTGGGCTGGGGCAGCTGATGGCCTCCAGGGTGAGTTGGGGGGAGGGACACGGGGCTCCCCAGGGCACCCCAACAACATCCCAGCGGGAGCTCAGGTTGTCCGTCTGTCCTTCCAGCTCACCATGAAGGAGTATCTCACCTCCCTCTTTGACAACCGCACTTGGGGCCAGCTGGTCCTCAACGCCTCCTCGGTGGCCGACCCTCCCAGCGTGGACCCTCGGGGGCTCTGGCAGGAGTGGTGCCACCCCTCTGCCACCATCTTCGGCACCTTGGCCTTCTTCCTGCTGATGAAGGTAGCCATGGCCCCCCCCTCCCCTCCTCAGTCCCTATGTGTGTCCCCCCGCCAAGGAGGTGTCCCCATGGGGATGACCCCCCCGCTCTCGGCTGGGCTTTGCCCGTCCCCCCCAGTTCTGGATGCTGATCCTGGCCACCACCCTGCCCCTGCCCGCCGGCTACTTCATGCCCATCTTCATCTACGGTGAGTCTGGACCTCCGCTGGCCTGGACTGGGGGGGGGCAGCCACCCCTGGGGG
>RSEF01000021.1:6582504-6661980 GCA_003993805.1 Himantopus leucocephalus
AAAAAAAAAAAAAAAATGTACACAAGATTTTAAATATCACCGAAAATCGCTTTTCATTCCTACGCTCGGCCGAGCCCGGGACGAGGATGTGGGGGGACACCTGAGTCGGTGCCGGGGGGGGGAGGGAGGGGGGAAACGACACACCTCGCTCACAGCACCAGCGGCTCACGGGGAATGTGGGGTGTCAAAATTTGGGATGAATTTATCATTAACGGCGCAGAACATGCCTTTCCGCGACCGATGGGGATGGAGGGGGGATGACCCCGGCCTCTCCGGCGGGTTTGGGGCCAGTTAGGGGGATTTTGGGACCGGTTGAGGACGGAGACCAGGTAAAAGTTGGGAAAACGCCCCTAAAGGGACGTTCCCGCAAGGAGAGGGACGTCAACCCAACGACCCGGCATCCATCCCCCTTTTTTTTTTTTGACCCTTTTTTTGGGGTGAATGACAAGAGACATGCAAAGGGGAGGAGGGAAGCGATGCCGAAGCCCCGACTGCCCTCCCCGCAGCGAAGCTTAAAAGGGAGAAGAAAATATTTGATAGATGACCTTAGGTGCTCCTGAGGTTTTGCAGGGGTAAAAATTGCGTTTTGCCTTCCCTTAGGATAAATCGAATGGGTTTGGGATTGGAGCGGGAGAGGGCTGGATTTAACGAAGGATTTATTTACAGAAGTGGAAACGCCGCAGACGAAGCAAAACCCTCCCCATCCCCACCGCGGCTGGGATGCGATTTAAGGCTCCGACCGGCAAAAAGCTCAGTGGGGGGAGAGAGGGGGGAAAAAAAAAAAACAACCAACAAACCAAGAGGAAAAGGGGCCACGTCATGGCGCTGCCGGTTTGGGGAGGATTCCCTACTTTCCAGGTGCTGGAGGTTGTTGACCAAAACCTGGCAGAATCCGCTCATTTTTCCCCCCGCCTTGCCCCCATCAGCTCGAAGGGGAAAGGGAAGGAGGGAGGTTGTCCCAGAAGGACGCGCAGGTTCAATCCCTTCGGGCTTTTTATTTGTTTGAATCTTTGCGGAAGGAGGCACGTGCAAAAATGAGGCGCAGTTACTGCTACCGAGGCTGCTCACGCCCTCAAATTTACCGATATTCATCCTTTTGGCTGGAAAAAACGCCCCCTGTTCCCAGGCTACGAGGTGCTGGTTCAGCCTTGAACGGATTTTGGGCTGTCGAGTGAAATGAAACCTTCAAGTCTAGAAGGGAACAGGCAGCCAAATTTCTCAGTTTTGGGGAAATAATGGGATTTTTAGAGTAAACGGTATGGGTTTTTTGCTGATCAGGAAGGATGGGGGCTGATCCCGAAGCCTGATCCAGCTCGACCCAGCACAGGGCAGGGAGAGGGGGATGCTAACACCCGGCTAATTCTTAATATTTTTGGCATTTTGACGCAAAAAACTTGTCCTTTCTTTCTTCTTACGGTCCTGTACGGAGGACAGGAACGAGAGTGGCAGGCCAAAGGGGTGAGAGGCAGAAAAAAGGCATCGCGTTTGTGTCGAGCAAAGGTTTGCAGCGCTGGAAGATTCCTGGTGGGGTATTGCTGTTGTTTTCCTTACGGAGTCAAGCACGGAAATAATCAGTGCGGGCAAGCCGACAGCCTCCTGCCTGCCGGTATTTGGTTTGTTCGTATAAAACCACTTTTACTGACGTCCCACGAGGAGTTTTGGAGAGCCACAAAGCCTCTCAAACCCCCGGAAAATAAAAACCAACCTCAAGAGGATACTGGATGGCAGATTTCCCTATCTGCTCAACCCAAATCCTCGGCTTGGATCGCAGTGGCGCGGGTCCTTCCCCGCCTGTAAACATGTTTCGCTTAACTGGGGTCTTACCGGGAACCGGCGGGGCAGCGCTGGAGGCTTTTCTTGGGACTTTATTGGTTTCTTGCTCCCTAATTCACAGTTTGAACGCCTGCGTGACAGAGTAAGGGCTTGGAAAGGAGAGGGAAGAGCCGCGGAAAGGGAGGGGAGAAGGTGGATGGCGGCGAAGGGCTCGGGCCGCATTATCTTTTTGCTCGCACAAAGTACAAGGCATTTGTTTTGGGATAGTATTTCACGTTTTGTTTCTTGTCCATGAGGCCACCGAATATGATTAACTCCCCTCTGCCTTGCACCACCGTGTGTAAACTGGTTTCGGGCGGTCCCACCACCGAACTGCTGTTGAACACTTTCCATTTGACTCGTCCTTTTTCCTTGGTGTCTTTAATGTCCAGCACATACATCTGCATGGGTTTGCAGTTCATGCTCTGGTATAAAGGCTTCCCCACGTTGAGGGATTGGGGAGGGTGGTGGCCCAGGCGGCGGGCGATGGGAGGTAAGGAATGGCCGTCGCCTTGCGTAGAGCCCGGACGCGCTGCCGAGCCTGTCTCGGCACCCGGGGACCCCGGGGAAGAAGCCAGGGGAGGGCTCAACGCCGCAGAAGCCGAGGAGGCTTTGGAAGAGAGGGCTTTGACGGCCTCCAAGCTCCTCCGGAGTGCGCTGGGAGAGACAGCCCCCGGAAGGGAGCTGGTGACGTGGGGAGGCGTGTGGATGCCGTTGGTTTGCTCAGGGGGGTTCCTCACGCTTGCGCCGACTGTCCTGCCCTCCACACCGTCCATCTGGCAGATGATGGAAGCCGGTTTCTGTTCCCAGCTCAAGTCGACGGATCCCAAACGCAGGTCTTTCTGCTCCGGCAGCGATCCTCGTCGCGGCGCCAGGGCAAGCCCCACTTTTAGGTCGTATCCTTCAGCCGCGGAAGGCGTGCTGGGCGATACGAGCTGCACGGGGCTGTCCAAGGAGGCACCGCCGGCCGCCGTGGCTCCGGGTGATAAACTCCCACCGTTGAGTACAGGGGAACTGTCCCCTCTTGCCGGGGAGAGGCTGCCTTCCCGGGATCCCGAAGGGGTTTGCCTCTGCGCTCTGGGTCGCAAAGTGCCCCAGCGGCCGTTGACGCAGGGAGCTTCGTCTGTGTTCCTGACGGGAGATTGAGAGCGGTATTCCCGCGTTTCGGGGACCAGGGCGGGCGGCGTGGCACTGATGGGAGAGGGGCGAGAGTTCAAGCTGGGACTCAGCGGGGCTCTCCCGCTGGGAGCTTGGCTAAAGACCACGACGCACTGTCCCACCTGGAAGAGGAGAAGGGGAGATAAGAGGTTACAAATGGCAGGATGACCCTTTGCGCTGTATTGGGGGGAAAAATAGGGGGGTATGGAGCATTCTGGGCAGGCAATAAAGATCAACGGATGAATATGAGAGAGCAGAGACCCCACCGCGTCCATACCCTGCAGGCAGGATGGCACCACAGCTCCGGGGCTCCGTGGTCTTCGTTCTCCACCTTGAGCGGCTGCCACGTCCAGGGGTTCGCGTGCATGTGCAGTAACCAGGCGTCTTTAAACAGCTGTGAAGACAAGCGTGACAGATTTAGGAGCCCGGTTTGAGATTTAGGAGCCCGGTTTGCTGCTGAGATCATCCCCTCAGAGGTAGGGGTGGTGCTTTGCTGCTGCAGACAGAGGAACGGTGACCCAGATCAGGACCTGACCGCCCTGGAGTGACTACACCCTACTGTGGCCATGGACAAATCCCTTCATCTCCACCTTCTACCCCAATATAAAATCAGGGCTAATTCTTCCAAGGCTCAATTAACTTCGTGAGATGCACAGATAGTGCCTGGGGTGCTTTTTTATTAATTAAAGCAGCTCTAGCAATAGCTAGACAGCTACTTTGGATTATCTACTGCGTGGGTGCCCAGATTTGCAGGATAAAATGTCACCTGGGTAACGTGCAGAGTATTCCCTCTCCCCAGTCCAGCACCCAGGACTTATAATTACAGCGAGATGTGTGCAGTTCATGCCCATGCTCCCCCCAGAATACTTACTGCGTTGGGACCACCACAGCCACCCAGGATTAAAATGGTTTCGTTGTCTATTACGATCTGGAAGGGACAAAGAACAGCGTTTCAGACCGAGAAGGACAAAAAGCAGTCCCCAGCGCTTTCGGCAAGGCCTCCAAGTGCAGGCAGAGCCGGGTTACGGCTTCTCAGCCGCGCAGACGCTGCCGAATTTTGTCCGCCCCGGGAGGAGGAGTGGAGCTGGGATGGAGAGCCGGTTTTGCTGGGCCCGAGGCAAGCGGGATGCAGGGTTTGCCCCGCTGCCTTGTCCCAAATGGCTTGGAAACCAGTTCCTCTTACAGAGGAGAGCAATTAACCTTCCTGAAGCCCAGCCAAACAGCAAGGGACTCGACACCCCTCTTTAAATAAGGGAGAAGGTGGAAGGATTGTCTGGGAGGGCACATGCTTGCAGCAGTACTTGTTAGATGCCGGTGGTGGGTGAGGTAGTCCCTTAGTCTCCTTTTCCAGTGGACGGAGAGAAAGGAACTTTCAAGCACGATTCATCTTATCTCTTCTGGTTGCCCTGCTGAGATGAACCGCACGCCGGGAACCATTGGGCACCATAAAGGGAACGCAGGGGTGCCAGCTGCGATGGAGACACCTGCATCGAGCCGGGTGACTCCTACGAGCTCCCTGCCCCGGGCGGGCAATAAAACAGGCGCTGCCAGACCCGTGCTTTGAGCAGGTACAATGCAGAGTCGCTCGAACTGAGAACCAGGAGAGCGGAGCAATCAAAAGGGCCCCGAGCCAAACCAACTTGTGATAACACTTCATTGATCTTAAATGCCACGGGGAATGATCACCGGGAGAAAACCGCAATTTGTTTTCTAGAAATGCTCATTAGAGTTCTGAGTCATGTGCAAGACACGGCATGGTACCTGCCTGAGTGTCGGGGAGATTAAAAGTGCACCCTCACAGAACAGATGGCTGGAGAAAACAAGGGCCCGTTGGGCAAAGCCTGCAAAGATAACTTGGAAATCAGCAGGTCGCCTGAAAGCTAGCGCCTGAGAGCTGCCTGGAAGCTGGAAATTAAGCCGTGTCTGGTTTATCTTTGGCAGCTTGTGTCGGTACTGGGGAGCTGAGCTAGTGAAGGAGAGCTCACCTGGGACTGGCCACCTCGCGGGTGAGGGCTGGGCCCAGAGATGTTGGGCTTGGACCAAGCCCACTGCTCGAGGTCCAGCACCCAGACGTCGTTGCTCCTGCAAGGACGAGACAAAAAGCGGTGAGGATACAACCAGGCCCTCTGCGCACTTGAAACATGGGTTCAGGGCAGAGTTTTATGGCAGAATTGGGTTCTCCGCGGGCTGGAGCCTCGAGGGGATTCACCATGAGATGGGAAAGGTGCGCTAAGGCAGCCCATGGACTCCAAAATCCTACGGAGATTTCCCTCCGAAACGCTATGAGCTACCCTGGGACCACCACAACACACTCCCTGCTTGCAGGAGCACTTGTCAGACACCCTCACCCCAGACTTACATTTGCCGAGATCCTAGCGAGCCCCCAAAGACGATCATTTTGTCTTCGATGACACAGGAGGAGTGTCCTGCCATGGGAGGGGGGCCATGGGTGGTCACGATGCAGTTCCACCTAGGGGAAGAGAAAGACATTCACCATTGGGTCGGAAAGGAAAGCGCTGGATGAATGGCAAAATGAAAAATCCCAGGGGCCGGCAAAGTCCTCAAGAAGATTTTACAGAGGAAAACCTCAGGGAAAACCTCCAAAGATCCAAATAATAATGAAACTAATTAGAAATACTAATGTGCTAAACATTTTTAAAGCATGACAAAGTCACAAGGCCAAGTTGGAAATATCGCCCCTTTCAATTAAGTTCGCCCTGAATTATTTCCAACGCGGTTTAATTACAGCGTTCTAACGACACTGCCCAAAAGTGCATTGGATAATTGACACTTTTGATGATGAAAAGTTCTCAATGAAAGAGGAGCAGGAACCATCGCCGCTTTGACGCAGCATTGGCTCCTTTCTCACACACAAGCATCAGTGAGAAAGCCTGGTCTAAAACCAGCTGAACGGTGTTTTAAAGCAGAAAGGAAAATTCCTGCCACCTCCGCGGTCACTGCCGGATACTTTATTAACAGCCCAGGAGCTTTAAAGGCAAAGAGCTCACTAAAGCGACGCAGATACCCGATTTATTGTGTCTCCCTTGGGGGGCCACAGGAGCTTTGAGTTTTGGACCATCGCTAAAAGCAAGACCTCCAGGAGTTAAGGCTTTATCTCCTTTGCTCAGAAAGACCTCACTGCTCACAGCCAAATCGATTACGCGTTTAAAAGATTCACATGCAGATTTCCCACCTGGCTGGATGGGAACACTCGGGGAGTCTGGCGTATTTTAGGTATGAATCGAGGGCTGTACGGAAGCAACCACCACCCAAGAGGTGCCCGACAGCAGCGTGCCCACGTCTCCGGTGCGCTCTTGTGTTTTGGGGGACTTTTTTTGTTGTTGTTTCAGTAAGAGCATCACAGACACGCCAGGATCAGACACACCTCGGAAACCAGGACCGTGCAGAGCTTCCCAGGCGGGCTCAGAGAGACACCCTCCGGCATTCCTCCAGCTGCATTACAGACACATTTTTTCCAGGATCAAAGCCTGGACTTCGTATCCAGATGTGCTCTTACCAGTTTTTGGAGGGCGAGTACGTATGGATTTCATCGAAGAACCTCTCTGGCTGGTGCAGAGGGTAAGGGCTCGGCCGCGTCCACCCACCAAACAGCACAAGCAAGTCCTTGTAGACCACCAGCGTGGCACCAGCCTTGGGCGAGGGGTACGAACCTGAGCAGGGATAGAGAAGGGGAAGGTTAGGAAACCACACTCGGACACAGCCACCCAACCCTGCATCAGTTTTACTGAAGTGCGACAACACGGAGAGTCCACCTTTGAAAAAAAAGAAATAATAAAATAGCAGAAAAGAAGGCAAAATTAGAGTTGGGAGCCTGGGAAGAAAACGACTGCCAATTTGTGTCATTGTAATTAGTAGGAGCCTGAAAGCACATCTCATGTATGGCAAAACATCTGTCACTCACTGGCAGGAAATTGCTAGCTTTCTAACATACCCCTTGAAATTATTGCTTTAGCACTGAATAAAAGCAATAATTACTTCCAAATACCTAGTAACTTCTCCCCAAGGAAGGAGGGAGAACGAATACCAATTCTAACGCAGCCATCATCGCTCGTGGTAGATTGCTTGGGTACTCACACACCGAATCCATTTTTTTTTGCAAAGCGGCACGATTAAACCCTAAATGCTTTGCTGCGTGAATTAACAGTCACTCTTTGAGTCTGCAGAATGAAGCGCTCCTCTAAAAATTTACGAGACTTTTTGCTTGGCTTGTTTGAGGTTCAAAAGGCTCCGCAGGGGCCAGGGACCTCCTGGGTAGGACGCGAGCAAGCAAGACAAGGCGACCTCTTGGGCTCGGTGCCGTCGCGATGTGCTGTGCTCAGAAAATGCCGTGCTTTCCTGCAGCACAGCGAAGCGCCAAGCTCGCCTCTCAACCTACGGCTGCTCTGTTACCACCCCACCGCCTGCGAGTGCTGTGTCACTACCTCGCTGATGCGTTAGGCGCTGAATTGCTTCCCAGGAAAAGATAAAGCCAGGGCTGACGCGTCTGAGCATCCTCCTTCCCACGGCCGTCACCGGCACCAGGCAGATTCCTCCACCTCTGCAGTCACACTTTCAAAATAATCATTAATACATCACCCGAAAAAAACGGATGCGCGTGCCCGGCTGCGGGAACCGGGGGCAGCTCAAGGGCAAAGGCTGCACACGTGGCCGCAGAAGCACCGTCACCCTCTCCAAAAAGGCTGGTACACCAAACCGACCTCTCTCCTCCGATGTCCTAATAGGACTTTTGAGAAACATTTTTAGCAGGTAATGACATGCAGAACCCAGACTATTTTTAAAAGAAACCAGAGCGGCTATTTTAAGATGTTGCAGCTGAGAAAAGCAATTCGACTGCGATGGGTTCCAGGTGGTGGGTGGGAAGAGCCCAGCCAGACGCAGAGGAGATGGCCACAGGGCCCTGAGCCTTTCTCCAGGAAAAAGCACATTTTGCCGCTGCTCTCAGGTATATGGGTATGGTGGAAAAAGGGATTAAGGTCGTGCAGGAAACAATTTTTGTGCTGGGGCACATACATAGTGCGGCCAGAGCTACACCCATGGTCTCAAAGACAGGAGTGCCAGAAGAGGGTCACATTTGGTCACTCTTTGTTCCCAAATTCCAGTCTTCCTGGCTCATTCTGTGGCTGCGTGCAATTCATTAATTCACACCAGCAGGTTTCCAGCCTAAATATTTCCCCGGCAGAGCGTAAAGTTGCTCTCCCGAGCTTGGCATCGCAAACTAGACTGCCAGAAACATTTCGACCTGACTTGCAGAGAACAGGCTGCCTGGGCTTCTCCATCGAGGACACCACGAGGCAGCACGGGGTGGAAGGTGCTGGGTTTAAATTGGGTTATTTTTAAACAAAAAGGGTTAAACTAGTCACCCCAGGATGGAGAAACAGATCAGTAGTTTGCTCAGAAAGGCCTAGGATGGTGCAGAGTGAGAAAAGCCACCCTCCTACTGCTGTAACCTGAAGGTCAACCCCAGCCTCAGACACCGAGACGGTTCCCAAGTGAGTCAACAACGTGTAAACAGCCCAGGGCAGAGGCTAGCCCTGGTTTTTCAGGAAGCTTTGCCTGTTATTGGATGTTGTACAGGTGTAAATGAGCGGAGTTTCATTCTGCATTGCAGGAAAAATATCTGAATTTTACAAGTCAAAGGAAGAGTTGGCCTCTCAAAGCCTCTTCCAACCAGACGGTCGGGATATCTATAGATGCGCGAGATGCACAGGTCTGTTGTACTAGAGGGGGCTTCTGCAATCTTGTGTTTGAGCAGAAACACGTGGGCAAAGAGCAGCGGAAACCTGGAGAATTAATACCACTTATCTCTAAAGCAGGGGAGAGCCGCCACTGTCCGCGGGAAGGTCAGGAGCACCTCGAGGGAGGCAGAGCAATGCCTGCCCTGCCCAGGCGAAGGGGAAGGCGACTGGCAGCCTTTGTGACTTCAGGTCTCAAGTATGCGGAGGAGCGAAGGGATGAGGGCAGCAGGGACATCAAAGGGACACGGCTCAATTATGTGGGGCCCCGTAACGACCTGCTCAAAGTCCGAGCTCCCAGAGCGGCGTTTCAAAGGTTTGCAGGAACATACTTGACATGGGAGGGCTTCTTCCTCTCCGGGATTACGTTTTTGCAAATGAAACGGCTTCTGTTCCTCGCCACCAGACTGAAGCGCTGGCAGAAGAACATCGTTAGTTAATTGCACTAGTTTCAGCTGCTCCCTTGGTCAGGGCTGATGGAGAGCACAGCGAGGACTCTTCCTGGCTGGCTTTCTAAGCTCCACACCCTGATAACACCATCCAGCCCAGTATCAGATTATCTTTCCTTGGGGATAAAAATTCAAGCACACAGAGGGTGTAGCACAATTAACTACCCCTAAACATAGAAGGCAACATCTCTTTACAGCTGACGCTGTTTATTCAGTCGGGATGAGCAGCTTAAAGCTGGTCCAAGCTATTTTTTTTTTTTTTTTCCAGTTGATGGATTTTCCTGGCTCGCAAAGCAGATACATACTTCTCAAAAAACAAACAAACAAAGATCTCCGGCTTCCACGGATGTTTGGAAGAGAAATGCCAGCCATGATCGCTTCTGACACAAGCTCTGGATGCTATCTATTTAGGATCTGTCCTTATAAGCATTTTTTAAAGCCCATTTATTCAGCCCTCTAATGCAACGGGAGCAGCACGCGCAGAGATCAGCGGCCGCAAAAGAAAAGCCTGGCTGTAAGGGCACGTGCAACACGAATTTCCAGACCAGCCTTTTACCTAACGACTCTAAAAACGACTATCAAGTGGAGCTAGAAATAAAAACGAAGCGGGGAGGGGCGGGGGGGGGGAAGTCATCACGCGGTGCCTGATTTGATGGGATTACCCAGATGAAAGGGTCGGTTCAGATCAATATCGTTTGGGAAATATCGCAAGAGAGATGCGCTGGAGCGGAGCCAAGGGTTTGTACCGTCTTGGCGGGGGGAAGGTTAAGATATGGGAAGAGTTCTGGGGTTGTATCAAGGGGATACATTTTGAGGAATTTTATTACAGCAGACTAAGCTTTCTGGAGATAGATGAGATGAGAGGTACTAAGAATAACTGGGGGCCATTATGGCCGGATCTGATGGGTTTTTTCAAGTCGCCCTAGCTCCAGCTATAGATGATGCTATTCTCCCTACGACTCCAGTGAGCTGATCGGAGTCATCGCCAGTTGATTTCGATTTATGTGAAAAGCCAGGATAAACAAAAACAGGCCCACAGCCGCCTTTCCAATTTCAAAGCCGAGAAATTAAAGTGAGCGCGTCCAGCAGCCAGTGGATTTCAATGCGCAAAGGGAGCCAAGCTCCTGAGGTTCAAAAGCCGCCCACAATCTGCACACCAAAGGTGTAGGAAACCATCCCAGGGAAGCGGCTCGGGGCTAACAGCCACTACCTGCACCAGCGAAAAACCAGAGGCAAGGCGATGGTCCTGCTCTGCCGTGGCTCAAATCATGCTGGAAACACGGCCGCTGCCTGCCAAAGCCGGCCTGTCCCTGCCAACAAATTACATTTGTTCAACAAATTATGTCCCATCACACGGATGTGCTTAATTTGGTGGGTACATTATCAGCAGAGCACATTATAATCCCAAAGAAAAAGCCAGAGGGAGATGCTGAACCTGCATAATCAGGTACCAAAAGCATCATTTGCTGGTGACCAGCGCTGGTGTTTCCTAAATGGTTTGTACCTCTGCAAAGTCAGAGTCAGTATAGCCCATCTGCAGAAGAACAAAGTTTTGTGGGATTTCCCCCCGAGGAGCTTGTGTTGCTGAGGGAGACTCAAAGAGAAGTGGTAAAAAGCAAATTCTTTTTAAGAAGGGGGAAAAAAAATTGACCCAGCTGTTGGATGTCGCAGCAGAAATGAGGCTAAAAGCACGGCATGGACGTACTGCACTCTGACTTACAACAGCCCTGACTCAGACCTTTCCTCGCAGGAGGAGTCGGCTCTCCCATTGCTGGTTTAAACTGTGTACCTCTCTCGGGGAGCTGCCTGCTAGATGGAGAGCGCGCGTCCTCCTCGATGGCTTGGCAGAGGGCGAAACCTCCTGTGTCGCCTCCAACTGACCGGCAGCAGCCGAGTCCTGATGCTGAGTCTGGATTTATGAGCCCGGCTTTTAGGCTGTCAGAGATTTAAAGATGTCAAATCACATCAAATCAAACCTGGAGACCTCATCCACCCCAGCACCACCACCTACCCCGGCCGAGGGATTACCTCGACTACACTCCATCATGCGAAGGTCTATCCCAAACTTCCACAAGAGCGTGAAATCCTCACATTTTTCCCCCTTCGATGGGAAGGGAAACCAGAGAAGGAAAAAATAATAAATCCCTCTGCTTCCCAGGCCAGCCGGGATTTTTCCGCAGCAGTCTGCAGATTCGCCTGAAAGCTTTTCCCCTGCCAGCAGTTCGCGAGGTTTCACAAGGGGAAAACAACAAGCCAGGGAGCAGCGGTCCAGAGGCCAGAACACAACGTGACGGGCAGACGATGCGCATCCCGGCAATCCCAGCATTAGCATCAGATTTGGGAGACGCCAAAGGAGAGCTCCTATGAGAACTGCGGATGCCTCCGTGGCATGTTGCCCATCTTTCCCTAAGTCAACCCCCAACACATTTAGGACTCGCTGGTCAGCTGCCTCGGATTCAGCATCCAACATTCACCTGTTTTTATCTCCGAGATGTTCAAAACAGGGCACTGGGATTACAAACATTTTCAAGACCGGCTTTGACTGGGTCTGCCTAAACTTTAAAGCTTTTAAGAGCCAGGCAAGTATCATCTTCCCTGACCAAAGCCACAGAAGATTTAGTGTTCCCTCAAATCTGGCTCAAAAAAGAAATAAAAAAAAATAAAAATTCCTTGCTCTGAAGGGGACAGGAATTCAGTTTTGCAAGAGAAAAAAAGAAAAACTGGACAAGATCTGATTTGTATCCCCAACAGGGAGACAAAACTTTTGCAGGCACATACATCTGCTGCCTGCAGAATACCTCTCAGGTAGTGCAGGAAAATATCTGTGTACCATTGCAGAGGTTTTTTTGCAAGTTAAGGGGGTACGTAACCACACCACAGCAGCCCCCCCCCGATGTTTTCCACGGGGAACAAGTTTCCACCACTCTCTCAGTGTTGAATTGCCACCCTACAACGACACAGGCTCCCGGTACAAGCCCAGTCAAACCCACGGCGTCGAACCAAAGGTCTGGTTCCTTGCAATCTTTACAAGGTGGAGGCAGAAATCCCTGCGGGGGAGGATAAGTCACCTCTACGCTTTTGCAATGTCACAGTCGTTTTATTATTTTTTTTTTTTAACCCGGGAAATTCTTACATGCTGCGACTCGGAGCCCGATAAAACTGTTGAAAAGGAGAGGCAGTGCCCTCTGAACCCTGTGCAACAGGATTACTGAGTCACTCTGTGCTAATGCTCGGCAAAAATGTCCTTATGCAGCAAGCTGAGCAAACAGCTATGAGATAAGAGTGCCAGAACGCCCCGGGGCTTTGTCCCCCTTATTCTCTTAATAGCTGGAAATGAGGATCTGAGGATCACTGCGATTCATACACCTCCACGCTGCAGGAGAGGTTTTGTCAGGGTCCATCCTGAGCGTTTCTCACCGGCAGCATCACTCCAAGGTGCCGAGTACACCCGATGGTGAGGTCACCCCGGATTCCCCTTCGCAATCATCTCACCGGGTTTTGGGAAATGCAAATTTGGCCCTGCGGTAAAGGGTGCCGCTGTTGCAAAAGCTGTTTTTCCCTCTAGGTGGGTGGAATCAAAACGTCAGGCAGCGATCCACCTCTCTCTGCTTTAATACTTGTTCCCCGCTTCCCCCCCCTCCCCAGCTTAAGTGATACCCTGAAGACTTTCAAGTGATTTGAGTAACAGTCTGACATCCTACACAAAACTGCTCTGATGCTTAATTAAAGAGCTCAACGCTTGGAGAGAAAGGGTTGATCAGCTCCTGCGACTTGTCTTCCCTCCAGGAGGCAAACAGAGGGATGGAAATTGCTGTATCAGACTACACAACGCCATAATAACCGGCTAATTGTAGGGAAGGGACCGAGGTATGTGTGGGTTAGCAGAGGAGCGTGCCCCGGCTCTGCTGAGCTCCACACTTTTCGCTCAAGTCACGCTCCCGTTTTGTTTGCCGCAGCACGAGGGAAGGCAGCGGAGGCATTTCAGACAGAGAACCCCCAAATTACCGGCGTTTCAGGAAACGGCTGCTGTGTAATTTGGTGAGGTTACAGCTACCACAGGGCTAAAAAACCCTTAAAGAGCATCCTGTAGGCACAGTCAGAAAAGTTTACTCAACTAAAGTGCAAAAAGCTCAGCGTTGGGAAGAGCGGGGCTATGCTGGTCTCAAAGTTTGCTGCAAGAAAAACGCAGCTACTTACTGAAAACCCAACATCTACCTACTGAAAAGCCCCAGTACAACACACAGAGGGATATTCAGTCCAGCTCTTAACATCTCCCTTTTAACCAGCTCTTCCCTCACTTGCCATCTTTCCCCTAATTTTCATTTTCAAGCCATCTGTTCTTCCGCTACCCTTGCTTCACACAAGGAGCGCGCTTTTCTCCCTCGTTCCCGTAAATCCAGCGCTTAGTAATGCCAAACTCACTAAATATTTCATGTCAGGAATAAATATTCACCTTTTGGACTGCAGACAAGCATGAGCTAGTGCTTCGTCATTCCGCATGCCTACGAGCTTTAAGGAGATTTTACAGCAGATGCTTTCGTGAAAGATACAAAAATCAGGCTGCGAGCACTTAAAGAGTCTGAAAGCACGTCACGCTGGCTAGGGTATATACTGTAAAATGAATATTGCGTATTCAATCTTGAGTATTACATATGTAATCTCGGAGGAGAGGGTCCTTAAGGCCAAGGCACGACAACAGCATCAGCTTAAAGAAGGAAAACCTCCAGTGGGGATGTGTGCCCGCTGGCTGGGAGGCCTTGGAAGGAGCTCTTGCCGATAGGTGTCAGCACAGCCTGCCCGAAGCCTCCGAGCAGGACCTTTCCAAGGCTCCTGGAAGCTCCTTCCCAGCTGACAAGACTTTTCTTAGCCGTGGCATAGCGGGGTTTTACTTCGCTGACCCCAAAATGGAGCTGCCCCCAAAGGTGAAGGTACAAAGCCTTCCTTCCTCGGCAGGTAACACACTGGAGAAAAGAAAGAACTCGATATAAAATGCCCGGGGGAGCTCGTGGTCAGAGAAACCTCCATCACACCTCGGTACCTCCTGCGCCTCTCGCTCAGGGCGGTGTCCGGGATGACGGCACCAGCCTCAGGCAGGAGCCGGTTCAGGCTATCAGCTTCCTCTCTGATGCAACGCATTAATTATATCTGAGACAACACCAATGTAAACAACCAGTATGTGTGGCTGGGGCGCCCGTTTGCATATTTTTAAGCCTTCTTTCCTGAAAAGGAAATAAAATAGAAGGTTTCACAGATGCCTTGGCTGCTCTCACAGCCTCCCGACAGCTTGCAAATACCTTGGCTCCAGTCAGCCAAACTCGGACAAGCAGATATCTGCAAGACATTAAATTCTCCGCAGGGCTGTGGAATCAAGAGTCAGGAAAAAAAAAAAGTCAGACCCCTGAAAGGAAAAAAATCCTCATAGTAAAAAAAGCTCTTGCAAAATCAACCCTAACTTCTGCTTAGGGAAGTACCGGTTTGAAAGACTACAGGCCTGCACTTTGAGACCATGAAAAAGCAAATCGTTCTCCAAGCGCTGGCTTTCCGAGGCGCAGGAAGGAGTACCGCAGGAGAGAGATTTCTACACATCATTTCAACAGCAGGTACCCAAATCTCAGATGGGTGAGACCTTCAGAAGTTTCCAAACTCATCAAGAGCTACCGGATGCTCAGCACCATCGAGACACAACTACTTACTTGTCTATATAAGGACTCCCAACCCCAGAAACCTATTTTTGCAAATCACAGACTTCTTATTTACCAACAGGGCTGCAAATAGTTTTCCCCAATTTTGGTATAGCACGTTTGTCAGCGGTATTTTCAGATGGCCCGGGGTCATGTTTAAAATGAGCACGTACTACCCGCCATGCTGAGAAGCGGCGTGCATCAGCCAGCCCTCGACAGCCAGCCGCCCCGTCCCTGCTCGAGGCTGCCTTTGTAGGTAGCAAACAATCCTGCAAACGGGGATCAGGCTAAAAATTCTCTGTGTCCGTCCCAGAGGCCGATAAAGGCGATAGTGGGAAAAATTCCTCCGTTAATCTCTGGAGGGATCTGCACCCAGGGAGCTTCTCTCTGAGAATCTAAATCCGACAAGGTTAAAGCAACGAGCTATTTTTCATGCCCTTCTGCTCGATCCATGCTGACAGCATCTTAAGAAGGGCTGCTCCACGCAGAGAGACACAAGAAAATTTCTAGAGACGAATCGCTGTAGAGGCGGATTCAAAATCCTGAATAAATGCCTCTCCCTCTCATCATCCCGGAGACAAGAGCATCACCAAAACCATTCCTTATCAAGTCTCTTGCTCTGTTAGATGCGCAGGGTTGCTGGTTTTCCCACGGCAAGGTTGACAGCTCCCATGTGAGCAAGCACTCCCGAAAACCTCCTGGCAGCTCTTTGACCAGCTGGGTGTCTCCTTTCGAACACGAGCAAGAAGGGGTGAGAGCCAGCGAGCTGTAGAGCGCAACGGGGAGTGCAATGGGGAAGGGAAAGAACAAGCAGCTGCTCTCTTTCAGGGCTGTCGTGATTGCAGCCTACATGGAGCCCCAGGCCCTTCATGTCAGAGATCTCAGTGAAAGAGATCCAGAATCCTACAGACTAAAACAAACCCGTGGGCTCAGGGATGAGCAGATGCATGGGATCTCCTCCTGCCTGACTCCATTTCTGCACCAACATACAGATGCTCAGCTCTTCCCTTGCCTTAAAGAGAAGTGCAAGTCCCCGGACCTGTACTGAGGCAAGAGGAAAATCAGATCATAGAATGATTTAGGTTGGAAGGGACTTTAAAGCTCTTCCAATCCCACCCCCTGCCCTGGGCAGGGACACCTCCCACCAGCCCAGGGTGCTCCAAGCCCCGTCCAACCTGGCCTTGAACACCTCCAGGGATGGGGCAGCTACAGCTTCTCTGGGCAACCTGGGCCAGTGCATCACCACCCTCACAGTCAACAATTTCTTCCTGATATCTAATCTCCAACTCCCCTCTTTCAGTGTAAAACTGCTCCCCCTCATCCTATCAAGAGTCATCTCCCTGATGACTCTCCCTGATGAAGAGTCATCGCTTAAAACATCTATTTCCCTTCAAGCCGCTTCTCTCCCTGCCTCCTCTGTTGCATTTTGCCCTCTGTATTCCCCCCACGACATATTCCTACCACATCAGGCCAAGCTGTCCGAGGCAGGACAGGAGGGCATCCAAGGGGTAAAGCATCTTTCCCTGTGGAAGCGCCACGGTCAGAGAGACATGCCTCGCTGACCTGCTGACGACAGCAGGGCAGCCATCGCCCCCAGGAGCGAATTTCCCACAGCAGGGACTGTTTTTCCACCCTGAGTTTCATCCGAAGATAAAAATTTGCTGAACTTCCAATTACTGCAACGCACCGAGAGTGGGAAACGCTAGAGAAAAACCACCAGTTGCTTTGGCTTGCGGATATAAAACCATCTCTACCAAGTCTCAGCACCACCATGACAGCTCATTTAGCCGTCCCCTGGCAGGGACGGCCACGGGAGCACACACAGAGCAGCATCGACCCGCCAAAGGAAGCGGACAGAGCCATTTTGTCCCATACCACATGGCTCCGGCAGAGCCAACTCACCCAATACCATGAGCAGGATCAGCCACGAGCTCACCCCCATCACAAGCGAGCTCAGCACTCCCTCGGGCAGAGGCATCGCCTGCGCCGACGATGTGAGCTGGCTCTGCCGCCGCCAGCCTCCGCTCCTGGGCCCGTTCCCACCTCTGTGTGCGGGCGGGTTGGCTTCTTTAAAGCAATTCCTGCCCGCCTCTGGCGCCACATTCCTGCCATGCCAGAGAGGCGACGGCAGCAGCACCCCAGTGTCCCTGCAGACAAGGTGAGGACCAGTTGCTCCTTATTTTAATTGCTGAACAGACTCTGTCCCCCACCCTCAAGCTGTAAGACAGGAATGAAGTTATGGAGTGACTTAATGACCTCTGCAGATTTGGAAATGCTACAGGAACCTGGTTCAGGTGCATCAATAAGGATAACTTACTCAGTGCCAGCCGGAGCAAGGGGCAGGCTGCAGCCAGGCGGGAGCAGGGGGAGGGAGGAACGGAGAAAACCACACAGTGAGATGGTTTTTCTGATGCAGTGCTCAAGAACAGGAGGCGCAGGTATATTTTTCACCCTGGTAGCGGCAGTCCACATCTATTTCCCATCACGCAGACCGGCTAAAGAGTTTAAGGGCTTTACTTCTGAAGCATTTAAACAACTGCTCTCTCCAAGCAGGTGCCTTTTTTTTGTAGGGAGCAGATTCCCAGGCAAAAAGCCTCCAAGAGCCGTATGTGCCCCTGGGAAGAAGAAGGGAGTCTTTCGGCTTTTCCTGCCTGGTTTGGTGAAGGGGTTTGCAGGACAGACCCTTGCAAACAGCAGATCACGTGCCCGATGCGCATGTGTTTTCTACCTCTGCGTCCCTGCCGTAATTCACGCGGCGCTGCTGGGTCAGTGGCGGCAGGGTGTCCATCCCGAGGGGCAAGAGCTCCCCCGCACACAAGCGGCGATGCTGGATGAGCGCGATTCAGAAGACAACACATCCAGACGACAAAAAGCTTTCAGAGGTTAAACTCAAATGGCCAGAGAGGCCCCAAGGGTTGAGGAGGACAGGGCCTGGCAAATCAAAGGGAGGGTAGATATGTGTTGTAAAGCTAAACCCACTCAGATTAAGCAACTAATCACCACCGCAGAGCAATCCTATTGAACCCAAACAGCGATAGATTAATCTCCTGGAAACCAGCCCTCCACGCACAGGCAGTGCTTTCCCAAGGAGGCATCGCTGCTTTTGAACAAAACACCCCTCACCTGCTGATTTTTCATCTCTTGCCCCTGAAATATTTCATATTTAATAACACAAATTTCATTAGAGACATTTTCCAAAACCACCCAAGCAAAGAAAGGAACAAATTAGCATCCTGCCTGCCTCGGCACAGACTAACTGAGGGACCGAAAGGCACCGAGAAACACCCGGGCTCCACAGAGCCGCAGCTCGGAGCCTGCCAAACAAGCTCTGGGCTTGCTCTCTGGAAGGGCAATAATGAAGCTTAAACTCTATATTCAAGGATGTTGCTTCCTTTGGAAAGCAGGGCGTAGCTTGCCGTTTCCAAACTCAGCAAGCCCAGCTGCCTGCGCACTCCCCGCAAGGCCGTGTTTTGCAACAGAAGTTGTTGAAGGTTTGTACAGACGCAGTTTTCACCTGGGAGCAGCAGGCTCCTGCCCCGCGTACCTGCAACGGGATGACCTCGGTGTGCTGCGCTTTGCGGCATATCCATATATACCCCCAGCTAGATTTCTTTAATTACCAGGATTCTTCTTCAAAAGATGCACTTCGCCTTTTTATTTCTGCATCGCAGCTTAAATTTCAGAAAGGCTTCATCCTTCAGTGATCACTATCACTCCCAGCCCGACAGGACAACAGCGGGCTGGAGGATATATGGCTGTCAAAGGCTACTACCGCTTTGATGAGTGGTTACTCATCTCCTTGTAAACCTGCGAGCCCAAAAAGGGCAAAAAAACCTCAATATATTTAAATCAGAGAAAGCAATTCCAAGCGACCCGGCACTGCGACAGCATCCGTCCCAAAGGACGGCACAGAACGAAGCCCAGAAATTTGTGTTTTTGTTTCAGAAGGGCAGAAATGAGCTGTGAGATAAGCAAGCTCCGGTCAGGCAGCAGACTCACCAGAATTCAGGCAGAGTTTCCAATGGGGTCAAGTCACTCTGGGCTTGAGGGCTTAAAGAGCATTTTGATCGTGGTGGGAAAGTCAGGGATTTTTCGATGATAATGCAGAAAGTTTTAGCTCTGCGAATTCAGAAATACGCCCTACTGCTACTAAACTCAAAGGGCAATGAGGAAGAAACAAACCAGATCAGGAAAAGAGCTGGAGAAAAGCCTTCCTCTCTTCCAGGCTGCATTTGATACTACAACAGCAACAAGGCACCGTACATATTAAGAGGGGTAATTAGTTTCATTAACATATTCTACTTCGAAGTATCAGACACCCACTGCCAGTAGCTGCGATCAAAATTAGAGACCTTATTCTGTGCCAGGTATCAGCTTCTCGCTCCTTTCGATTCCCAGGAGGCCAGAAGCTGTGACACGGCTTCAGCGTGCTTAAGGTGATCCCAAGTTTTCTAATAAAAAGTTAGGCGTACCTTCAATTAAAAAGGGCCGTTCAACACCGCACTGAATTCAGAAACACATGGGTACACGAAGACCATTTTGCAGCCCTCCCCTCAAAGGCTGTAAGTGGAAATATGTTGGGCTAAACGTTGAAAGTTTATTTTCAAAACCTGCTTCTCTCTGTTTCCTTGCTTGTGTACGTGGGAATGTGTAAAACATCTTGCAAGCTCTGTTGTGGTGTCTCGGGGACCGGCAGCAACCCACAGACTGAGAAATGCTGCTCTAGAGAGGCTACTGGCACGGTCAGGTCAGGATTTTGCGGGGTTTTTTTAATCCCAAAAGCAAGGATGTGCCTTAGATCGCTCGCTACGTTACCGCAAAGCAAGTCACTCTGCAACGGCAACGGAAAAATCGCAATACGGGGTCTGGGCAGGGTATTTCAGTAACGAGTCTCAGCTGGTTACTGCTATTCAGAAAAAAGAAGATGCAAAACACAGCCAAGGACTGAACAATCTACACAGTCTCAGGAGATCTTCAGACACAGTGGGTTTTAAATCCAAATGCGAGATGGTTTCCACTACTCTAACCACTGTTTACTCTTTAGAAACCCCACGGATCCCTTGGACTGCCCTGCAGCCACAAGTCCTGCAAGTTATTTACACCACGAATGAAGGTGTCGCACCGATTTGCAGATGCAGAGGGCTGGATGTCTGCTGGCTCTCAGCCGCAACGCCGTGTCCCCTCCTTGCAAAGCCCAGTCCTCCGCTGTGGCTCACGTCTCCTTTCAGCTCCACAAAGCTCACGTCACCGAGGAGGCCCTGAACATGGAAGCTCACCTTGGATGGGGACCAGCATTATGAAACTTCACCAACTGGTTTGAAAACCGTTTTCTAGAAGGAGATGATGAAAACAGGGCGCTTTTTTTTCCGCTCATGGCAAGGTTTTTGCACAGCTTCATCAAGGGCAAACTGCTCTGCTTGCGCTTGACGACTAACGGGCAGGTTTCTGGCGCTCTCAGGCAAGAGAGCCTCCCACCGCACGGGGACCACATCTGATACAACCACCTCGGGCAGGTGACAGCAGAGTCTCTCCTACCTCCTTCGGGCTGTTAGTTTTGTTGACACAACACCATCAAAGGCAGCTTCCCCTCAGCTCACAAGGGGAAACCTGATCCTCAAACTCCAGCAGCTCCCACTCAAAGCACGGAGGGGACCTGGGGGAAGAACAGAGCCAAGAACTGACATGGGAGAGGGGGTTTTAGCATTTACTGCGTCACATTAAGGCTACCCAGAAGGTTCTAAGTGCAAACTTCAGGCTGATGGTCTTTACTCATTTTCAAGCTAAAGCGGTAAGACGCAGGGAGGATCAGCTGCTCTGATGTGTCTATGTATTGATGCTGTGAACACGGACAAAGAGGATCAGAACATCTAATGAATGAGTTTTGCCTTCAAGCCCGTTTTTATCCTGAAATCTCGAGAAAGGTGAGAAGCATTCCCATCTTCCCCAGCAAAAGCAAATGCAGCATGACTTCATGGAGACAAAAGCACCAGGAAACAAGTCCCAGGGAGTTTTACCCTCCTGACGGAAGGGTGGACGCGGGGCTGGCTGCACGGCGAGCCTTGTTGCGGCAAACAGGAAAAGCAGAGCCGTGAGCCTCCTGAATTGCCATCAGAGCGGGATATCATGGCCCAGCAGTGGGAAAACCCACTGCATCAGGGCAGGGACCAGGGTCTTTCCAGCTCTCTTGTCTTCCCAGGTAGTTGTTGAGAGGATGGTAGCAAACAGTGGGGATCACGCTTGGCTGAGGACGATAAAGTAAAAACAACAGGGATGATGCACAGACCCCGGATGACTTCAGCTAGCATTCCTCTCCCTGCAAAGACCTGGCCTTTATGTTGTCATTCCTTAATTTACAAGCATTATTTCCACCTCTGCCCCGTAAGCCCCTGGGAGCACAGGCAAAACTACCGGCATTTTTGTCTCCGATTTAAAAAAGGTGTTTCCCAGTATAGTGTACGATTCTGGCAGACTGAGGCCAAGTGCAGGGCTCCTGAGGAATATAAACGAACAAATACAGGAAGGGAGAAAGTCTGCAGAAACACACAGTCTGAAATAGCACAGGCAGGCCAGAAGGATAACTGCCTGGGGACACACTCTCAATTCTGCCTATAAATGATCCGCTGACAGCCTGAGGATGACAGGAACAGGACACACAGATGATGGCAAAGGGCCTGGGCCAGCGCTGGTGGCCGAGGCAGTCTCTCCCAGGACCTGTCAGCAGTTTTCATTGCACGGAGATGGAAGGGATCTCAAGAGCGTTTCACAGAACTGCACAGAAATAAGATGGACCTTCCTTGCCACCGGCGCAGCAGATCCAGGGCTGAATCCTGGCTTAGCCCACCCCAGGCGTCAGCAACCCCGCGCAGCTCCGGCATTACCCATTGCATTAAGTCCCCGTTTCAAATGGGTTTTGGTTTCTTTCCTGGCTGTTTCAGCTGCATGAGAGCTCGTTTCTGGGGAGCACCAGAGAACTACCGCTGCCAAAGTCATCCTGCCTGCACCCTCGCTGCAAGAGCGGCGTGCCGCAGCTTGAGTTACAGAGGAGTCGAGACTAACCCTTGCCTCTAGCTGGATAAACAGACTCCAGCGTAAACCACCTCCAGTCCTCCATCAGGTTCTTCTCTGTGCAGATAGGCTAAAAGTCAAAGAAGTGCCCAGATTAATTATGCAAATAAAGGCAAAGAAAGCATCCTCAACACATGGAGAAAGGCACCTGCCTCCCAGGGACCACCTACCCCGGGATAACATTGCAGGCTTCCCACGTAACACAGGCCGTTAATTACCGCTCCCCTCCCGCTCCAGCAAGACTTGTATGTGGGAGTGAAAGAGGTGGAAAGTAGTTCCAAAGTGGCCAGAAAAGCTCGAGGGGGAAGAGTTTAGAGGCATTCCTGTTCACGTTCCTAAAATAGAGATCCTGCTGCCTTACACCCTCCGTTGTAGAGCATTAAGCCCCACCAGTAAGAAGCGCTACGTAAAAGCTAGGCATTAACTCTCTTGTTCTGCTCCAGCCTAATAAGTAGAAAGTCAATGCCATTGTTTTAGATCTAAGCAAAAAAAATACTTTGAAACCTCAAAAATTAGGGTTTTTGGAAGCAATTATCTCCCTCCTCCGTCTCCAAGACGAAAGAAACACGGGCCAATTATTTCTTTGAAGGCTAAATATTTACTCCTCGATGAAGTGCAGCAGCTCAGGCTGGAGATGAATTATCCAGCTCTGATGTCATCTAATGCCTGCAAGTAAGAAAACCCAAATGAAAACAGGTATGAACAAAACAACAACAAAAAAGGGTGTTTTCTCCTGGAAGAGCCCTTCAGAGACAGGGAAGGGATGAAGCTGTTTCAGCTCACCTGAGCCGTGTCCAAGGCATTCAGCACAGCCCTGGCACCACGCTCCCTTTCCCTTTAGGCAGCCCTACCCAGGTCTCATTAGATAAGATGCCCATGCTTAATAAGGGCACAAGCAGAGGGTGATCAAACCTCTCCGAGCAGAACTGGCCTTGCGGAAAAGCTGCCATCTTATTCTGGAGCAAGACCTACCCTATAGGGCCAGGGGTGGGAACTCCTCCTCACCTCCACGAGCAATTAGCCTGCACGCACATTGAGCATTAATCAATCAATGTCAGCTCTTCTTTGAAAAAAAAAGAAAAAAATAAAATCTCTCCTGCCTTATTTACGTCTGACTCCCCAATTTCAAAGCTCTCTGCTTTTGCCCCCTCCAGTCACTATTCTTTCCCAGGCAGTGGGTGCCAACCCTCTGGTTGAGGGCATCAAAAAAAAAAAAAGAGCAGCTATGTGTAAGAAACCACCACCGGCACAAGCGCGGGGTGACTCATCTCCTCTGAAGACCGAGGAACAAGAGCGCTCTCTGTTCGGTGAGACTGCCTGAAGTTTCAGTTGCGATCCCATCTCGCTATACGCGCTCATGACAGCATACAGAAATATTTCCTCAGGGGATCTTCCCATGGGACTTAACTCTGACACATATTCCCACAGGACTCGTTCTTTTAAAAGTGTTATTTGTTAGTAAGGCAGTGGGAATTTGACTTTGCGAAATACCAAGAGAGTGACTGAGATGTGGAGCTGGGTGCCGGCGGCTGGACTCGTTAACGCGACTGCGAGTCGTGCCCTGCATTCAATCCGACGGAAGAACTCGCTGGGCTGCAAGAATAGATGTCCTGGGTCAGAGCAGAGGTCTGCATCGCCCGGCATCCTGTTTATGCTACCCATGGCCTCTTCTCCACCCCTGAGCAGCTACGGCAGGGAAGGAGGAAGAGCGAGAGCCAGTTTCCACATACGTGTAGACTGTGGTTTGTTTTCTTCCTCCATTTTAAGTCCATGACTGTTTAATTCTCACCTGTAGGCATCACACAGGGGACGTGCAGATGCAAAAATCAAATCAAAATATTAAGAGTTGCGTAGACTGACGTCCAGCCAGTGGTCATCAAGCACCAAGTTACGCGTTAACATTTCAAAATGACATCCGACCAATTCCCAGATAACATCAGTATGCAGAAACAACTGGATTTTGAAGGACTTCATATAAGAAAAAAAGCATCAGACAAGAAAATACGACTTTAAACTATAACTGAGTAATCCCCAATACTTAGACCACATGAAGCAGGGTCAGAGGGAGCCTGCACCCAACAGACAAGTCAGCAAGGAGCGCTTGGTGGATGCTGAGCTCCTTTTCCTCTTCCTACTCCTCGTTAAACGTAAAGCTTTTGCTGAAAGGGCTAGTTTAATACTGACTTCCCTCCCACACAAGAGCTTCCCCCGATTCTTCTGCCTTTCTCAAACTTATTTTAGTCAAATTCAGAAATACAAGGTAAACAAGCGTGCCGTGTGTGACATTTTGAGTACAAAAACCAGTGTGGGAAATCATTTGTGGCGTTTTCCTGCCCTGCTCAGAGCGTGTGGACTGCAGGAATGTACCTGTTTTCCCACGCTCTCCCGCTTGCTGTGGGTAGCCCGCACGGGCATGTCTCCTCCACTCCTCAAAATACCTCAAGTGGCAGCTACCAGACTTATTAAAAAAAAAAAAAATAATAAAAATTCAGCTCTGGGACAACAGTTCTTATCAATACAGTCTCTCATGACTGCAGGTTAAGTGTCACTCATTCTGCGTGGCATGAACCAGCTGCTCCAGAAAAGAGAAACAACTCAGTGTGGTGCTGCAAGCACGAGAACAAGCGTGTTCTGTGGCTAAAAAAGGGATCTAACCTGAAAACTGGTCAGATAATGATAAAACACAGTGGGAAATACAGAATCAGACCAGCCAGCCCTAGGGACAAGGTGAGTTTTGATGAAGTGGTGGGGGAGTTGCACATTTGCCGTCTCTCACCTGATGCCAGGGGCCGGATCCATTCCTTGCTATTCAGATCAAGTCTCCAGAGGTCGTTGAAGGCAGCGTTACAACTGCTCTGCGTGCAGCCACCGAACACGTACATCGACTGGTTAGCATCATAGTAACATGCACCTAGGAAATAAAAAACAAAAGCAAACACACAGATTAGCCAAGTCTCTGACCTTCATGCTTTTGGGTGAAAAAAAAAGATCATTTTCTTTTCCCCCTGGGTTTCAGAGAGGAGAAAAGCAGACGGGCTGCCCCCGCTTCAATCAAACCACGGGCCGGCTTAGGGGTATCCCTGACCACTGTAAACCTCCAGCAAGAACCTTCCGAGACGATTATCCCCTCAAGCAGAGCTGCCCCTGAAAGTGCAAAGGAAGCTGCCTTAGAAGCTCGTAGTTGATTAGATTAGCTACGATTAACACACAGCACACTTACCTTCTCTAAGCTAGTTCGTATGGTTTATAAGGTTGCCAAATTAGACTAAGAAACCATCCTGTGTACCAAGACCTGGTCGCTTATTCTCTTTTTCCAGTATTTCATCCTACGTCATCACAGAAAAGCACCACTGAAACGCATGGATCTTACGCATCTTTCCCCTTCGCGTCTTCGGGGAAAGGATTAGGCAGTGAGAAGGGGGACGGCGAGGCAACACGACGCTTGACAACCCCTCAAAGACACCCCAGGGAAATAAAGAGCTTTTGGCACCAAACCAAACTCCGCAGCAAAAAAAAAAAAAAAATACGCAAGCGTCTGCAGTTAGTGTGCTGTGGTACTCCGGCACCTCTGACAAGAAGTAAATTAAACATAAGATAGAGCAGACAGGACTTGCTCAGCTTATCTGCTGTGAAAGATGAGCAAGATTCAAACGCGTTCAGAAAGTTAAACCCCTGCAATTACAAAGAGGTTTTCCCAATTTCTGCCTTTCCCTCCTCAAATGCGACTAGCCCCGCTGACTTCGTACAACAACCCCTCGCCTTTCACCCTCTTGAGATCCCTGCAAGGCAGCAGCATCTCTTCCATGTCTTGCCAAACTCACGAGAAGCAGGATCAGTGCTTGGTGCACGATGCTGGAAGAGCAAGCTCATCCTTCGGCGGCAGCTTTGATAGACAAACGCACATCAGTTGCTAAGTTTGCAAGTGGGGATTGAGGAGTGAAGGTGATTTCAGCCTCTGGGCTGGTCTGGGTGATCAGGCAGTAAGTTCTTCTGCATCCGCACCCTCCCATCGGCTGGGTGCTGTCTGCTCGGCTGACCGGTGAGCAATGGCAACATGTTTGAAATTCAAACCTCCCTTGACCTGATGCAGCCTGAAAAATCTTAATTCTTGGGTTTCTGTAAAATTCTTCCCTTTCTTCTCCCAGAGCTTTGGCCAAAAAAAAAAAAAAAAAAAGAGGTGTATGGCGTAGCTGGCAGGAAGGACAAGCTGGTTTCTGAAGCCTTGATCTGTCTGTTGGGTGTTGCTCTATTAGTTACTGCATCTCCCAGGACATATTTAATGGTCTCCAGACACCAGGAATTCAGCGTCACACGTATGGACGGTCCCAAAACACAAAATCCTGTGTGCGGTCCCTTAGCACCAGCCAGAGGAGCAGCGGGCTCCGACCTGGATACCTACCCGCCTGGCAAACCCGCCTACCCGCTTTAGACAAAGCCAGAAGTACCCAATTTCCTTCCAAAAAGGGACCAGACATCGCCCTGGCATTGTCTCAAAGAGGACTCACTGCCTGAATCCCGCTTAGAACTGAGGCATCTCTCTGTAAAGCCCAACTTCATACACAAGTGCCCTCAAAAAAAAAAAATAAATCTAATATCAACCTTTTCAACATGAGTAAGGCCTCCCCAGAGATTCCTCGAGCGTTTATTATCAAGTCTAGCAAGGGGAAAAACCACAATAAATCATATCCACACAGACATGTGCCAGTGCATAGTAGAAAGCCGCAGTGTTTTATGCTCTGGGAACACTGAAGGGTACCAGCCAGGGCTCGGAGGGAGCAGGAGTCATCGCCCCCGCGATGACAAGCGATATATTGCCCAACACGAAAAGCAAGAGGAAAAGTCAAAGTTCAGGCGGGCAAGACCACGGCGCAGGGCAGCATCTGGCCCTGGATCGGAGACGGAGGTGAGAAGCACTTGTGATTATGCAGGAGCCCCTCCACGGAGCACCTCCAGGTTGAGGACCACGTGCTGTCGTAAATAACCAGCACAAGGGAAACGACAAGATGAAGGATTAACATGCAAGTACAGCAAGTTTGACAAAAAGCACCAATATTTATTCCACGTCGAAGCAAAAGCGGAGATAGATGCATGGCAGGGGTGTGAGTTGCACTGTTCCTTGCCTCTCTCTCTCTCCATCACATGTTGTACACAGCTGTTCACCAGTTAAAAAATAAAAATAGATTCAGATGGGCTGACCTGACGGGACACAGGACTGCTCCGGAACTTGTACTGACATAAAGGCTTTTTTCTATTTGAAACAGCAGCAATAAGAGTAAAAAAAAAAAAAAAAAGGAGAAGTTGAAAAAGGAACGTCTGGAGTAAAGGGCCGATAACCTACTTTCGGTAGAAAGAGAAAACGATTCAGAGCAAATCCCCACGAGAAGTCATCCCTCTTCCCAGCTTCGCTCTAGACCAGTACAAGCACGTCCCTGGTTTCCAATGATCCAAGCCCGCAGCCCTAGTTTTGCGGGCTGGAGGTATGTATTTCCAGCGTGAAAGAGTTCTTTAACGCAGCCCACCCATACATACCACCAGCGATATTCATCTGGCCACTCTGAATGAATTGCAACGCCGTAAACCGGCGCATTCAAGCGCCCGCAGACAATACTGTGGCTCAGCAGGGGATGCGATGACGCCCGGTGGCCTTTGCTGAGGGTCCCATTGTCTAACCTGGGGCTTGTCATGCAGATCCCCTATTGAAAAGCCAGCAGCCCTCATGCCCTTGGCTTTTAGTGACAAGTCCGGGGCACTTTGCTGACCACACAGCGGGAACGGGGGAGCTGGGGACACGGGATGCACGAGGGCAATGGTGCTCATAAGAGGAGACCACCCAGCTCTCCCCTGTGTGCATCCACATGACGTCCTTACGTGCAACGGAACCGTCTTCATCTCAACCCACATCTTGCCAAACTAATATAACACACCCCTACACGCCACGGCACATTGCTTCGGAGCTCTGCCTAGGGTGGAGGATATATAAATAGTGGTGTAGTGGATTTACCTGGGATGGGATCGAGGAAGAAATAATGATTAAGAGCATTTTTACAGCTTTACCTACTCCTTAAGACTCGACCCTATATTGTTTTCAGACGGTAAGACCCCTTGTAGGCTGCAATGCCACCTCCACCCAAGGCGCCAACCAGCGCTTCCCACCCTACCTACATGCAGCTAAAACTTGGTGCAAAGCAGCGCTGTGTTTTTTCCTATTTCACCTTTCTTGAAAGGTTTAGTTTCCTTAGAAATCTAATCGCTACCTAAACCATGACAGGTTGAGAGCCTCTTACCTCCTCCCCACGCCAAACCCTTGGCAACCACGGCTTTCACACAACAGCACAGCTCATTTATCGTTTTTGAGGGGAGGTGGCAGCATTCTTCTCCTCTATTTGGATTTAAAAACCAGGCCAGCCAGCCAGGCACCACGACGGCATGTATTTTGATCCTAGACCAAAATAATTTAAACTCTGCTTTCCCACTTCTTCTTAGCGAGCCATTTAAAGCTTCGGAAGCGGAGGAAGACAGATCAGTTTGGGGAAAATAAAAAAGGGGGCTGGGGGGAAAAGCACAAGTGAAACCTCCAGTTTACATCAGCCTTGCAAAGGTGTAGAATAAATCCAGGGAGGAGGGTGTGAGTGCCTGGTGCCTTTAGCTCTTTTTTGGGTGGAAAACACTGGATGGATTTTTAGTTATTTTTTTTTTAAGTCCCAGTAAAATTCAGTGATCCCCAGAGTTTCAGTATGGCAGAGATGGTGTATCTTTGTAACTGGAAATGAAGAGAACATATTTCTGATGTTTGAAGACACAGATACCCAAACAGACCGCAGAGTCAGCTTGTTTTGAACGCATTCCTATTTCCCCCCTCTGTGCTGCACAGCAAAGCATCAGAGACTTTCACCCGGAGCACAAGATAACCGAAATAAAGATCAACTGGGAAGGGAACACTGAATGCAAACCACGTGCCCTTTCCAATAATTAAAGGGCATTGACTTCTTAAACTGCGAGTACATCAAATAAAGTCACCCATCCAAGTTCAAAGGTCATATTCCCCATCGGAAAGAAAGAGGTGGGGGGGAAGTCAGCTTGGCTATTGAAATCCCACTGCTACGCGGCCCTCAGCTCAAAACAGCACCGCAGCTTTGTGGCTAAAGGTTGACAGCCCTCGGTGTCGGCGTTCCCAGGAGCGCCCTGCCAAGCCGATGCTGCAAGCATCGTCCGTTGAGCTGCCGGCACCGCTTCCTCCAACGCAGGGATGGGTTTTGGAGGTAACCAACCGCGCTCGGCTCGAGAGCCGGCGGGACGGCGGCGCCGAGGAGGTAGGGCTGCAGATGAAAGCGCCCGGTCCCACTGGCTGGCACAGATGTTTACACCAACTACGCCGCAAGTTGTGGCACGATAAAAATGCACCAGACCTCGGAAAGCTCAGCTCTCCAACTGCCTCCACGTCTTTGGGAGGGGGGGAAAGAAAGTCCCACAGCTATACCTTTTTTCTCTAGAACACTTATTTTTCCTGCTCCTCGCAGTCCAGGAGTGCGGACAGGAGGCAGCGATATATTTGGCAAAGCTGGGCAACATGAAGAGCCGTAGCTCTGGTAGAAAAGCAGCCCATCCTGTAAAACAAACAACATTCCAGCTTTTACCTCTCCCTCGCCTCTCAGGGTAAACCCACAAAATTGCTTTAATTAGTCATCATGTTGGTGCCATGCTCCCCAGACTGCGTGGAAAAAAAAAAAAAAAAGCAGTATTTAAAATTAGTCACTCTTCCATCAAAGGATCAATATTTCTGGCACAACGGTCGGCATTCCTCTGCTGCTTTTCCGTTTCTGCATTCCTGCGCCTTCTGACATCGCTTTCTGATTGCGGCCAGTTATTTAACCACATGAGTCATCGCCCTGCTATGATATTTGTAGGCTCATACGTTAGGGCTCAAAAAGATTTACATGACTACTGCAAACATTATACCTGGCATTCAGCTCTAAAACCTATGCATGAAGGTTTTCTTCCAGTAAGCGTGTACGTTTGCGTCGGAAAACCCGCATCACTGATACTGTATGATGTTCTGCAGCTCCAGTCTTTAAAAAACTTTTAGAAAACCTTTAGAAAACCTGCAGCTCATCCATAAAGTTTGTTATCAGTTGTACCATTAAAGACCTTGCCAAACGCTCCCTCCCCATGAGACGACAGCAACTTCCATTAATTATTCCTTATCAAACAGTTTTTCTATTACTCCCTTCAGAATTGATAGAAGACATAGTGACCTCTAACTGCTTAAAATTCTCTCACTCATCCTTTTGAGCATTTCTGGGATATTTCTAATAAACCCTGGAAGAGAGATAGCCCTAGTCACTTCTTTGATGCCAGCTACCGTTGCCTGTTGACTTCAAATCACTCGTGCCTGGTAGGTGACGTCTTCCCACAAAAC
Organism: Himantopus leucocephalus; assembly: GCA_003993805.1. Classification (NCBI taxonomy): domain Eukaryota; kingdom Metazoa; phylum Chordata; class Aves; order Charadriiformes; family Recurvirostridae; genus Himantopus; species Himantopus leucocephalus. The sequence goes on from RSEF01000021.1 coordinate 6,612,839, forward strand.
CTGGCAAATCACTCACCCCTAAAAAAAAGGGGTTTGTTAGTCCTCCCTCACTCCCTACCCCCTCCCCAAACCTCCTGTTCTTACTTCACCTCGCCTCACCGCATCTTAGTATTTTAGGTCATAGGTTTACAGATATGGTTTGATTTTTTTTTTTTTGCTTTTAATGATTTGTAGCTTCAGTTTAATATTGGAATCCACCCACAAACACGCAACACTTTGTCGTAGGGAAAGCAGATACCGCAGATCTGGAGAACCGCTTAAAAAAAAAATCAGTTTAAGTCAGCAAACAAGTTAATCCAGATTAGCTTTCTGCGCATAAAGTGCATTAATAACGCTTCTGTAGCGACCGAGGGCTGACCAGAGCCAGGCCACTGTCAAATACGAGGCTAATACAGATTACATGCTCCGAGGGCAATGGCTTTAGTAAGACAACTCATTTTGGATGGAGTACAAGAGCAGCACGCTCAGAGGAAGCCCCCGGCGGGCAGCAGAATAAATTACATCGCACACAGCAGTCCTCGGTGCAATATTTGGGTCTTCTTCAGGTAATTTCTTGCTAGCCTTAAAGCTCAGCAGTTGCAAAAAGGCTGCAAAAATTGAGGGGAAATACATGCAAATCTACAAGTAAGCGCTTTACTAACACGGCTGCTTAAAAACAAGGTATGAATGGTGGTGCCTTTTTTATTCTTTAGGAGGACAAGGAAATCTTTGAGGAGCGCAATGACTTCATCAGAACTTCCCGCCGCGTCTCCTGGACTTGGCTTGGCAGGAGGCTGTGCATCAGTTGCTTCATAAATTATTACTAGGCAATATGAAAATTTTATGCCTGCTTGCTCTTGGAATCGCACAGCTTACCCCATGTTTATTTACCTTTAGAAAAATGAAATTTGCTCCTTGGAAGATCCGCCTCCCGGAGGGCTCAGACCCAGCGACAAAGCCACAAGGACCGAATTTTTGTCATATTTGACTACGTCGCCTGGCAGAGCGGCTGAGGCAGCTAGATGCTATTGCAGTACCAATAACAAGGGGTTTTTAAGTATCTTTCCCTCAACGGGAATGCTTTCTCTGTTCTCTTCCAGGAACTTGGAAGCAGGGCAAAAATGCACCCATACATTAAGCGGCGTTGTCGACCGAATCACTTCTATCAGCAAAAATTTATTTATCTGTAAATAAATACCCACTCCACCCCCCAAAATAAACCCTACATAATCATAAGAGTCTTAAAATGATACAGAAATGTCCAGGGTGATAGATAGTTTGGTCATGATGTCTACCTATTTTCTATACTATTTTACATATCAAAACACTTTTCTTTCTAGGTTTCAAGCACTGATTTGTCTTCTTTTATTTTGACGTGGTTTCCAAGAAAGACAAGGCATTGTAGTCAGAGTGCAGTATCAGGTCTGTAATATGCTCTGATGGGCAAAGCATTTTTGCTGTCTTGGTCTCAGACACATTTATTAATGGATGGGCTGATAATGCTTATTTTGTGCCTGAGATGCACTTGCCTCAATGCTTCTCACCTACAGTTCTGTGTTTTTATTTTGAAGCAAGCCACGCTCGGCCTCCTCCAAACTGTATTACTCACAGATGCAGAAGATGATCTGCTGTAAAAGCAGCCAGCATACATCCCCGAGTGCTGCAAGTATGCAAACTCTTTGGCTTTGATGGTAACGATCCCAGTCTAGAGGCTAAGTGAGGTTTCTGTTGAAGAGGACGCAAAGCTCACTCTAAGGGCAGCTGTGGAAGAAGCCCGCGTGTAAAATTTGCAAAACCAGAAAGCAAAAATCCCACCCTAGCGCCATTAGCATTTCCTAGGAGCAACGAGCCAATAACCGCGACGAGCAGCTACTGAATTCCCTGCTTTTGCGCAAAGCGCTTGTGTTGGCAGAGCTGTGCGTTACACCGACCGGCTGAAACTCTGCTGCAGCGACAGGCACGCGCGGCACTGCTAGATCCCAGATGACACAGCGCAACCCCCTCGGTACAGCTTCCCGTTGCAAAGCAGAGCTGAAGAGGGGGAAGCGGAGCTTCTCCCAGCAGCTACTTACTGTGCGAGAAGCGTTGCGTGATGGGGGTTCCAGGGTAGGGATAAGTGCGACTCTCCCACTGAATGTTTCCTTCTTGCACTGCTTTGATAAAGCCGTGATAACATTGATGGGCCACACCTAGGGAAAAACAAGATGTCAGCAAAATTTGGGGCATGTTAGGAACAAACTGTGCCTGCACAGTTGCACAAGTGACAGCAATTATAAAGAATCCCTGTATTTAGATTATAAATACGCTGGTGGAAATTCAGGGGATTAAAGAGAATAAAGAACGGGGACTCTGCAAATGTGGTAGTCAGCAACGTTCACCCAACTGATTCACTATATTTCCGATCTCTGTCAGCTCTAGCTTGGTAAAGCAAAGCCTTTGTGAAAGGTAAGCACATATGAAGCCTTCGTAGAGCTGGTTTCCAGCCTCCTCTGCTGCAATGCAAACCTGCTGTCCCCTAATCACACCCCCAGAGGCGTAGCTGCCCTTCCCTTCATGGACCTTAGGGGACAAATAATGTGAAATAATGAATTTTTAAGCGCGTGCATGCAGTTACTGCACAGGAATCGACAATAAATATGAGAGGAGACATCAGTGATAAAACTCAGTGTGTCTTAGGTGAAAAAATTCCTCCTTGGCCGTGCAAGGGAGAAGATCTGGCCGACAACAACTCCTCTGTGGAGCAGGCCAGCCCCAGAGCTGCAATTAATTCTGTGTATGGAGTACACGTGTCTGTGTTTGCGCTGAGAGGGGCCAGAAACTGCTCCCCATGGGAAAAAAAAGGGTCTGGTGAAGATTTACAACTGCAGCAGCTCAGCGGATGCTCGGTGGCATCCGCTGTGCTACGGCAGCTCTCGCAGTGAGGATGCCACAACCTGCCCAGATTTTTTCCCAAGGATGTGCTTACTGAAAGCCTCGTGCCAGGAACCCCTCCAGCAAGAAATCACACTTGAGCATATAAAGCAGGAAGTTTTAAAAAATAAAATAAAATGAAGCCCGGGGTCCTCAAGCAGCTGGTCCCCGAGAGTCACGCGGGAAATGTAATCCGAACTATAGGATTTCATAGCAGATGTATCCTGACAAACAGGAAAAATTAGCCAGAAGAAAACAAATCAAGTGTTTACCTCGAGTGACCTCTCTGCTTCACGGAAAGCAATGTTGGTGATTACGCTCCCTTTTTTGCTATAATTGCTGCAAAAATGGCACGGCTGCCCAGCACCACTCATCCCCTGAGACTTGAGACATGGACAACTCATTCCAATGCCACGTTGTGCCTTGGGCTGCTCATCCCTCCCCTCCGCTCCAGGGATGTTTCCCACAGTCTCTTTTGGGGTGAATCACCAGGTGCTTGTTCATCCCAGCTGCATCCTCTGCATCTCTTAAGGCCACTCCAGGAACAAGCACGCGTGAGAAAGTGCACCCAAGCAGCAACTCAAGGGCCACGGGACACTTGGAAAAAAAACCCCCTTTCAACAGGAGTGCAGGCTGCTGCCGACCCAAAATTATGCAAAAAGAGTAATTTTGTGCAACGTTCACTTCTGAAGTATCTGTGGTTTTTTTAACCTTCAGCCTGTTAAACTCTGGGCAAGGCAGAAAATGCCTGGAATCTGAGCAATGCTTTCACATGTGCAGAGAAGTCCACAAATTAGACATCACCCCACACGCCTGCCAAAGGCATTTCTCACCTGACACCTGCTCTGCATTTTCCAGAAGAAACAAGTTACCCTCGTGCAGCAGCGTGCCTCACTTCCTACAGATTTAACTGTGGTCACCTTTTAAACTGCCTAGTTTTTAAACGAAGCTTGCCATCAAAATGTGTGTCCCCAACAGAAACATAACAGAAATCATCCAATGCATTCAAAAATCACCGAAGCAGATAGCTTTGCTTGTACTCTTATCCAAACTTCACCTACCTAGTTGCTGTATCATATATATCTAGCATTAAAATATCCCCATAAGGCTTTGGAATTAATGCTGCACGGAGGCAAAGCAAAGTATCTGTATCTCAGGGCTACTCTTTCAGGAAGTCTGAATATGTAGATCTATATTAATGTAGATTTTATATACCACTTATCTTCAGCAGAGCCGTAAGAACCAGACACGGTTTTGTTTCCAGCCAAAAGCATAAGCTTTGGGAACGTTAATTACTGAGCAAGACGCAAACGAAGCACGATTACAGCCACATTAGACATGGGACACCGGCAATGGGGGAATGCTGGGTGGCGGAGAGGAAGCCTGAACGCAAGCTCAACAGCGCTGCACGTCAGCAGTGCACGGGGTGCCTTCAAGAGCAGCGTAAGTGAGCGGCTGTGTCACGCAGGGTTTGGGGTTTCACTCTTTTAAAGCACAAGAGGTTGAGGGGCTCAATTCTGTGCCATTATTTGCAACGTCTTCAGCAAAGCAACTGACCCGATGGCCGTAGCTATTTTTCTGGCATTTTGTAGAAGTCCAATTTTTTGAGTTAAAGGGGGAAAACAACCGGCGAGGCTAAAGCAAAGCAAAAAGCAGCTGGGATAGGAATCTGTGTTCCCACAATTAAAAAAAAAATGCACTTTCACTACAGATGTTTGTACCTTTGATTAGTCGATACCACTGTTTGCAGACAAGGGCAGCAGTTTTGTGCTCCTGATACGGTGAAAGGAAGGAGAGGATATATTCCAAAACCTCTTCTGGGAGCTCCAACATCGATCTGTTATGCCTGGTCTCCTCGACCTCCAGCTCAGCATGCGGCTCATCGTCTTGCTCCATCGTCCCTTCCACCACAGCGTCTTCTGGATCCACGGCCATGAAACCGTCATCTTCACTGTCCGAGGAACTGGCCATGGCATTCCACTTCACAGCTTCACGGTGGGGGAAAAGAAAAAAAAGACAACGGTAAGGTCACAAAGAAAATGAACAGCATCAGAAACGCTTCTGCATCAAGCTCCACCACAGCAAACTAAGTTGAGGACGTGGTTTTTTGCAAAGCTTTGAAGCAGGCTGCACAGTTTAGGAACATGCCGTTCTCCATCGGCACAGTGCTTTCCCAGGCCACTTCTTCATCTCTCATCGCGCTCAGCCCCACCATTGCCTACAGACGGTACCAGAGAGAAAAAAAATAAAGCCGTTGGAGGAATTGCTGCCTCTCGAAGCCCTGCTCCCTTGTTGGGTGTGAGAAGGCATCACCCCGCTGCACTGGTGGCCCCGGCTGGTTTACACCACAGGGCCCGGCAGCGACGGGAAAAGGGATCCCCACCGAACGGAGAGCAACCCAAGGTGAGCCAGGATGGAAGCGACAGCTTTGCAGCCCCTCCTCCCCTGTGAAACCAGTTCTTCCAGCCAGCCTGCTTTACCCCAAGCAACTTCTCAGCAGCAGGGGGAAAAAAAATCCCTGTCCCATTCTCCCTTAACACCCCCTTTTTTCCTTTGGTTTTTTTTTTTTTTTTTTTTTTTTTGGTTAAATACTTGCGCACAGTTCTTACTGGCAATAGGTGAGGAAAAAAAACCCCACAGGATTTACTGCTGCTGAAAGGCTGGAATATCAAATATTGTACCTCCAGCTATTCAGAACATCTTAAGTATAAGGTAACATACTGATGACAGAAATACATCATGAAATAAATCCATCTTAACGAGTGGCTGTGTCCAATTTGGCCAGTTGGCATGGTCTGCAGTTAAACCCATGGCTGTCGCTGCAAAACAAATCCCTGGACCCTACTTCCTAGGAAGCAGCCGACCTGTTTTGGGGAGAGCGGTGACAGTTTTCCCTTCCAGTGCCGCTGGGTGAAGACCAAGGGATGTAACTGCTCCGTGACTACACACGTATTGATAGCTCAAAGCAAAATAACTCATGAGGATGACACAGGGACTTTCTTTTCCAGAAACTACAATCACAAATACCCTTTTGATCTTTTCCTAGCACAGCAGGTCGTAATAAGGGACCCAAAACAGGGCAAGCTCTCAGCTCTTATGTCACTCAGCGTGAGTTTCTCCGGACACCACGAGGCAGGGGCTGCCCATGTCCCAGATCGACCGGGATGATGGGATGCGGATCAACACAGTCCATGGGACAAATCCCACCTGCAGCTCCTCAAAAGTGAAGACAAGACACAGCTTTTTGCCCAACATATTTAAATACAAGTAACTTGGCACCACGTTGGTCATAAACTATAGTATTTTATTTTTACCACTCTCAGTATTGGAGAAAACATAGCTGGAAGGAATTTAAGTTACCTAGTTATCAGGAATAAACTAAGCCGTTGTCACAAGCTTCCAGCAATGCAAACTCCACTGTCTTCCCCAGCTAAACCCAGGGTTTTCCCATCCCGGCATACACCGAGCCAAAGAGCCATGGGAATAGCAGACGGCGGAGACGTGGAACGGAAAAGCTTGGCATGACAACTAATTCTTGCTCAGAAAAATGACGTTCGACAGCATTACTCTCCACTTTTGTCAGGTTCCCCGATGAAGCAGCATCAGAAAATCCATGGGGCCGTCAATCTTTGGTAGAAACCACGTCAAAATTAAACTTATAGTTATCATCCTAACAGATGCTCCGCACGTTTTCCCGTGTCAGAAATCCTTCTTAGAGTCAATGTTATGACAGAGAAAGGCTGAAACCCAAACGCTTTGACACAAGTGCTGCTGCTGCCAAACTGCATTACGCAGCAGATAATCTTTGGGAATTTGTGTATTAAGAAATGGAAAACTGGAAAAAAAAAAAGGCAAGCAGAGCTGCACTAAAAGAATAATTAAATAACAGAGGGTTGGGTCTTTTCCAAGCAAAAACGTCTATCATCATGAAGTGTATGTGCTGATTTCCATCTTGAGACGGCATGGCAGGAAGCCAAAGGCTGCCCGTACTCCAGCCTTGGGATGTGGTTTCACTCGAGCCGGGGAGTTTGGAGGAAAGAGGATTGGTCCCTATCTCAGGGTTTGGGAAAACAGAGAGCAGCACATCTACCCAGGCGGAGCAGAAGGCGTTTCACACCCTGAAAACGTGCTAGAAAACCAAACAGAAGAGCATTTACAGCCAGATCAGGTACAATGGGACACCTGCGGGTGACAACGCCGAACATAAGCCTCAGCTCCACAGGTTCACACAAGACATCTGTTGTGTTACTAAGGTTTAGAAGCAAAGATTATGTGTTTCCCCAACAGCTTTTATTTACCCTTTAAATAATGTCCAAAAGCTGCTGGAGGAAGTCAGCTGAGAAGTGCAGGAATGCACGCCTGGCTAGCAAGGTTTTGGGGTTTTTTTTCTCCAATTATTAAATCCCAATTTCAATCCTGTGGAGCAGGCTTGGGAACAACACAACACAGCAAGTTCATCACAGGCACAAAACAGTTTGGGGGGTTAGAAAAGCATCTTTCAGGCCTGTTTTAAAAAGGTAGGAGGAGCAGGGAAAACCTCGAAAGCCCTCGATGCCTCCCAATAGCACGTGCTTGCGCAGATCTGGGGATGGAGAAGCTGCACCGAGTTTTGTCTGTTTTTACCAGACCACTTGATAACATTATAAATATTCAAATACATTCCCTTTGCTAGAGCCTCGTTTTCTAAACGTTTGAGGGTAAGAAACAACCATCCTCCAAGCTTTCACACCCACGCCGTGTTATTTTTCTTCAGGAAAACAAGACTAGCAATAAACTCAACTCCCAAAAGGCAAGGCGCCGTCAAAATAACCCTTCAAGCTTGACCTGCCTTGGATTCAGCTTTTTCTCTTGCGGCACGGGAACAGCGGGCTGGGAATAACCACCCCCGGACTGCAAAGCAGAAACAGCCCCGTCCTATAACCCTGCTCCAACATCAAAAAAGGGAAAAGGCTAAATAAACCCAGGCTGTTGGTAATAGGGAGCTAACACATCCCAGCCAGCTCCTATTACCAATTATTCAGCAGATCCACAGGAGAAAATCCCATGCCAGTGTTTTTACTAGTTATTCCAGGAGCAGAACGGAGTGTCTCTGCCCCGTTTGCATTTCGGGGGGATGCAGTAGGTGCTTGCTCACTCATCCTGGCTCTCCACTTGCACTGAACTGAGCTTCAGTTTGGACACAGCCTAGAATTAATCTCTGAGCACTCAAAAAGCCGCAGTAAAGGGCTTTCAGCAGTCGTGTCTCGTCCAAAAGTAAGTGCAATTCAATCAACTTGCCCGGACGGATCCAAGAGTCGCTTTCTGCTTGGACCAATTGCTGCGAAGGCCAACACAAGCCCCTTGAAGCATCGTATTATATTTTGCACCCTACAGCCCTCCTGATCTTGGAGAATCGCCTTTATATTCCAGCAGCAGTAATGTTTTACAGTGTTCAGAAATTAGCCTAAAGCACTACCAAAGAGGGATCACAACTGCTTAAAATAACATGTAAAGAAATGCTAGAAGGGCAATCGTAACAGAGCTCTGCCAGCGCTGATCAAATTTGCCTGGCCCTTCCTAAAAGCTGTGCCTCTGCCAGCTGGCAAAACATTTTATAACTCTTTTCCTCCTTTCAGAGCACTTCAATTTTCCCTCTCTCCCCTCCTGAAATTATTTAAGAACCTGCTATTTATTCTGCTAAAGTAATTATCCGCTGCAGTGGAACAAACAGATGAGGCATATTAAATGCAGGCAAAAACCACTGGGTTTAAGCGCTTCTCGAAGCCCGGTAGCGACATCAGGCAGCCAGCAGCCTGCTCCTGCACAACCCCTCTCGACCCAAGAAGGTTTCCCTACCTGCAGGCACCTCTCCTGGTCCCACGGACCCCAATTCACAGGCATGGGTGGCATCAGTGGTTCCCATTCTGAACTACCTCCTCTTCTCTGCAACTCTCGGCTGTTTTAAGTGCTTGAACCCACAGGGTTTTTGACCTGGCTTTTTTTTTTTTTTTTTTTAANTTTTTTTTTTTTTTTTTTTAAAGGAAAAAAAAAGTCAACAGATTTTAGGAGAAAAAAAGCCTCCAAGGGAAAGATCTTGAATGAAAATAAGAGGCTGTGTAATAGTACTGAGTCAGAGCACATTAGTCATAAGGGAATGCTCATTTTCACATGCCACAAAAAAATTCTCTCCCCAAAACATAATTGTAGGAGCTATGTTCTCACCCGGGAAAAAAATACTAAAGGTGTGTGAAAGGACCCAGCCCTGGCTGGCATGCTGCTTCGGCTGGAAGGAGAAAGGGACTCTGCAGAACAGAACAATTAATTGCACTTGGCAATCAAGAGCTATGGCGTTACTTTAGGGGTGGAAGATAGCAACTGCCTCGAACCCACTCCAGACTCTTCCTCATACTTTGCAACTGCTTATTCTGCCTGTCAACAGCCCCATCAGCATGGCAGGGTAGCATTTTGGGAGCTATTTAGACCTTTTAGGCTTATTCTCCTATCCAGTTTTAAAAAAAAGCCTATTCCATCCGACAGACACATTTAATAATAAGTCTTAGGCTGCTTTCCTTATAAAAAAAACCCCCACACCAAACTATCTGTATTGGGAAGGATTATTTTTGCATGATATCTTCTTGTTTGTCTCGTGCAGCCGTGCCATCGAGGACTTCAATGGCAGGTTCCCCCACTCCAGTTCAGCTTTTGCTATGATCAGTTGCCCTACAGAAGCCCCGAGCCCTTTTCCAGTGATACAAGAGGAAAAATAAAGCATTATTTCCTAGGTAGAAGCACACTGTTTTATGAAAGCAACAGCACAGGGAGCAAAAGGTCTGCGGGAGCCATGAGATTTGGGGTAGGGAGAGACACCATTAAATAAGAAGATGTTTCCAGTCCTCCAAAACTTGCACCAGTTAGAACCGACCCGTTCGAAAATCAACTGCTAGAGAAGTTCAACAATGGGAAAAAAAAAAAAAAGCAGGTTTTAGTCAAAAAAAAAAAAAAGAACTCAAAGCCCCTGGGAAACGGAACGATGAGCGATATCCTGTCTGTGCCGCCGTCGAGCATCGCACCCAGAGGTACAAGCGAGACCTCGGGGCCACCTGCACCACGCTTTTCTTCTTCTCCCTGCAAAACAGGCAATTGCAAGTTCTTTGAAGCACAGCTTTTCCCTTTAGCTGCCTTTCAACAGGAAATTGGGCTTTTTTTTTTTCCTTTCATATAAGACCTAGCTTCACCCATGAAAGTAAAGGTTTCCTAAATTCCAGCTGCAAGTTTGAAAATACAGCTTTCAGTAGTAGCTCCCTGCTGCGTTTTGCCTGTTAAACCAGTGCTTTTATAGTGACTCCAGAGCCAAATGCAAAATTACATGACTTCATTTTACAGTGCCATATAACCTGCACCATACTGTAACGAAACAGTGTGATTAGAACTGGATTTTAACTGATACGGTTGTAATAAAAAGGTTTAGAGAGTTACCAGAAATCCCTCCTGCCCTGATGATGAGGAGCTGACCCTCAGCTATTCCAGATTCCCGCTCATTTTTATTCTAAGTTTTCAGAAAAAACCCAAAGTAGTAACGTAACATTATGCAGCAAGATTTATTGCACAAACGGCACAGCAACCTAAAAATAGATTCTGCCTAATCTGTCTTCCTAAAAAATTAAAGGACTGAAAATGAGAAAGAAAAATTGAGGTTTATTCTGGATTTATTATTGAAATACAGACCTAGGTAGCAAATATTTCATATACTTGTTGTTTGCATTGGGTTCACTAGATATCCCTGCAGAATGCTGCTAAACAAGCCCGGATCTCCAACATTCAACAAAACCCCCCAAATGCATCCATAACAAATGGGATTTGGAGACTTTCTAGTTTCTTTTGACAGTGTTATTACCTTTAAACCAGCTTAAGTTGCTTAAAACCTGTTGAAATCTGGCTTGATAAGCACTAACACCACAGAAGAAGCTGTTACATTACTGATTTAGTTACTGCTTGAGCTCACAAGCATCCTGTTGGCCAACGAGCCCCCAGTTTAATCACACTCGGCATTAAATACATTTATCCTTAGGTTAAAAAGATGATCTGGGTGGGCCAGGCATCTATACACGGGGCACCGTGCTCCACGGGTTTCCCTGATAAAAATCCAAGCCTCCGCGTGCACGCCTCCAACTCTGGAATCTCACTAATTGCTCAACAGCGCTACATCCCTCCAACCAAGCCGAAAAAATCAGTTAAGTCTGAATATCAACACTAGCTGGGGTTTTCCAGGCGTATAAAGGGTCATTCCAGTAACTCAGACCCAAATTTGGCCCGTTTTGAAAACTCTTCTGCTGGGGTGCAATAATCAGCTGGACTGAATCTAGGTTTGCTTGTGCGATCCATCCCCTCTACTGAAATCACCCTAAATTTCGTAGAGAGAGAAATAAGCAGTATTTCGGGCTCACACGCTCCCTCTACTGGCTCCCTGCAAGCCGTTAATTAAAATTATGCTTGCCTGAACTTTTTCTAGCAAAACAAATAATCATGATTCATTTAAAAATGAATGCAAAACTGCATGCAAGCCAGAAAACAAGAACGATCCCTAAGCAAGCAAATATAAGGCTTTGAGACTTGAAAATAGAGGATTTTACAGGAAGATGTGCAGATGCTTCTCCTGTTGTAACATACGCTGTCCGAGGATAAACAGTTTGCACAGCGGCTGTCGGGATAAAAGCATCCGATGCCATTTTCAGTACCTAACCAAACCTGGCTGTGATGATTCATCAGCAAGAATTCCTGCTCGATAACGGCATGTGAACACACAACGGCAGGTCCTGGAAATAATTATCACCTCCCTCCTTCGTTAAGATAGCACAGCGGGTCTGGAGCTCATGGCAGCACTTGGAAAGCTGCAGTTAAATTAATTATTTTGAGGACAGCCTGTGAAAAAATGACACAGCACTCCTTACTTTTTACAGGCATCTCTGAAACCTACCAAAGCCACTAAAATTGGTTGATCTGTGTAAAGGTTACAGGCAAATTTACAGCTGAAGCATAAGAAAAAACACATACTGATGTAGAGACCAGTCTAGTTTTGACTGCATGAAAAGTAAGTCTGAAAATACAACTCGGAAGCACCATTTCTATATTTACATTTCCATACAGCCCAATGCCCATTTCAATGTCCAAACCACCCAGAAAACCTGCTCAGGCAAAATAATTACATGTAAAGCACAGAAATATCTTAGAGAAGGGTTTGCTAACAAAACTAGGAGGTTCCCCAACATGTTGGGTGACTTTGTTCCTGATTTTTTAAGACTGCATTATTTACTGTGGTTGGGATTATTATTTTTTTAAATAAACTCTCTTCTTTGCACAGTGTAACCGAATGAATCCAAACAGCTGCTCCCAGCACAATTCCCACTAAACTGCTGCCCACACGGAGGAAACCGCAGTCCCCGAGGTGCCCACGTGTCAAGCAAACACTGCCACAGGAAAGCAGCCCGCAGCAAGTGTCAGAGTCCAACCCGGCGCACGACTTCCTTGGCCGGGAAAGCCCTGGATCACATCCACCTCCTCCAGCCCAGCCAGCAAAACAAGCAGCTCGGGAAGCAGCAAAATGTCATTTCCTACCGATACATGGCTTGTGGGTGGGACTCTGCTGCCACCGGCAATCGGGCTGGGGGCAGTCGGACCTTTTTCCTCCCCGGTAGCTCCTCTGGTCTCCAGGACTTCGAGCTTTCTTGCCTTTGGTGGGGTCTTTCCTCTCCCTTTTCCCATCCTGTGAAACTTGGGGGAACTCAGAATCTTTTGAGACCTTTATCCTTCCGTTGAATCAGGCAGAAAGGGCCAACAGCATCAGGAATTAGCGTGAGAGGGAAAGCACACTGCATAAGCCTTGTATCTAAAAAACCAACCCTGGAAAAGCCCATGGAGAGGCAGACACACACCGCTCCATGCAGCTTCAAGAGACTTCGATCATCAGCGTTAATACCCACGCTGCAATGTTGCCCGTGTAACTCGGGCAACCTCCTGCTGCTTTAAGCAGTAGGACAAGCAGTCAAGGTTTAGGTTTCCAACACTGCCGCCAAATTCAGGCTTAGTGTTTCGCTGCAGGAATGAAGAATGAAGTTTTAGCACTCAGGAAAATTAAGTTAAGCAAACACTAGGGCAAGGACAGGGTGTACCAGCGAGGCAACTTGTTGTGCAAGGCTCTGGTTCCCCCCTGTGATGTGGTCTTTGGCTCAGCACATGCACGTGAAGGAGGAGAGGTGTGGAAAAATTTCATTTTTGCAACAAAGAAAGTTATTCTGCAGCCTCAATTCACAAACCACAACATTCCCCTATCGACCAAGAAATAAAAGTCGTGAGCAACCCTGAGACATTTCATCCGAAGTGAAGATGAGCTCAAGGGTACTGACTTTCAGGCCAAGAAAAAGAAGGACTGCAAAAAGCCATGTATTAGTGTAGACTGGGTAGCCAAGTTTTAATTTAAATCGATATCCACAGCTTTCAGATGGACTGCTGACTTTGCAGCAACGTGCTGATGCAATGTTTTTATCGTTGCTAGCAAGCAGGGTACCAAGATAGCTAATACCATCTCGACACGCACATTATCAGCGTATGAGCACTGCAAATGATGCTCTTCTCCCGATCTTAACTCCTAGCAGATGAGCTGCTCGGCCGTAACATGTATCGTGTGTCCAACACACTGAAGGCATGTTTTTGCGACGTCCACTCACCTAATCACATCAAATAAATTTGTATGCCACCTTCAAACTAGCTCATGCAATCCCCAGTGCAAAGCCTTTGATGAAAGCTGCCAACTACTGAGTTAACCATCTAGCAAATATTGCCCAGGAGCAGGGCTGGATTACACCAAAGAGAGTTTAAAGGCAGATCTGTTTGCTAAACAGGGATTGCAACAATACAGAAAATATGTTCTTTCAATGGTGGGGCAAAAAAAAAAAGGGAGTTTACATCAATAGAGATCCACCCGGCCAGAAAACCCTGTGGCCACGTAGCACATACCTGCCCAACGCAACCTTGAACGCCTACACGCATTACAACAGCGCAGCATCGGCCTGGTGTGTGAGTGCCACAGCGGTAATTAACCCCATTTTATAAGTAAAGGAACAAAAGCACAGAGAAGCCAAGGTCAAGCAAGGCCTCGATAGCACCAGGATTACAATACTGGAGGTTTCTGGCTGCCTGACCCGCGCTGAAGAAATTAGGCCACCACCTCTCCTGAATTAAGATGAATACACAGAGAGTGTCAAGAGCTCTGTTTTATTTTTGATGGGCGACTCGGAAGCAAAGATACGCTAATCAAAACATAAAGGGGTGATGGAAAAGATTAAGATTTATGAAAAGCAAGCACAGAGCTTAAGCGCTTGCCTCGACACCCATGAAACGGGCTCAAACGAATAAATTCAGAACGTGACTGAATTCATCGCTGTTTTTTTTCAGCAGAAGATATTAACTAGGGAGGGCAAACATGCACCAGGTCTCTGCAAATATAAGACTACGTACCCGCCTTGTCACGCTGTGCAATGCAGGTGGAGAGAAGAACGGTGTCTAAGGGTCCACAAGCACAAAACGCGTGTGTCGAAGGGCATCGACAGAGCCCAGCAAAGAGGCAAACATCGGCTTCAAGGTGGGACTGACTTGGAGGCAGCGTGTCTTCTCCTCACTCAAAATCCCGCGGAGCCGTCATTAGCTCGGTGACTGGCAGTCTAGACAGCGTCTCTTATATTCACTGTCAATATGGTATTGGCAGCGAGCACTGGGAGAGCTCTTCTCCCGGCACTAAAGCTTCTGTGAAACACATTTCTCCCGTAAACCAGCATCTTGGTGGGGGGAAAATCCCAACCAGCTCCCAGGAAACAGCGGTGTCATTTAAAACGCACAACGGAGGATTCCTTTAAATCTTTCAGGAGGTAAAGCAGATGGGAACGGAAGGAGAAATACTTTCCTCTTCTGCGGTACAAGCGTGGAAAACAGCCTGCAGGGTGGTGGCAATTGCAACCCTATTATTATAAAACGGGAAGGACCGCTCTGCGTCCCCTCTGACACCAAGACTTTAAAGGACAAAGAAATAGGGCTAAAGCCGCAGGGGAGACCCACGCACGTCAGCGCGAGGGGTTGCAAACAGTACTGGTGACACCACCAAGCAGACCTCGCAAGCAACCGAGCCACCTACAGGAAAATACAACCCAGCAATTCAATTTAAAATCGATTTCACCCAAGCTAGTTTGACCCACCCAACAGGCTGGAGGAGGATTTGCTGCTGTTTCCACACATTTTGAGAGTTTGCCTTCCTTTTTATAGGCTTTTTTTTTTTTTTAATACCCCAGCTAGTGAAAAAGGCAACGCACTGAGAAGAAAAAGCACTGCCAGTTAGGGATGTATCAACCACTGAGAAAAGCAAGGGTTATCTTTCTATCTTACATGCCGTATCTCAAGTCTAGTTGTTAAGCAAGGCTTAAGAATACTAAATATCAAGAAAGAGAAGACAAAAATTAGAAGTCTAATCCACATTATGTTAATAAGCAAATAAAAATTCAGGGGAATCATGCTAATTTCAAATTCATCCCTACCTCTTAATCAAAAACTCCGCTTCCCCCAGCAGCCCTTCGTTAACATCCCAAACAAGAGCGCTCCCTCCGCCCCAACGAGCACCCCTTCCTAACTGGTAAGTACAGCCCGGCATCGTACCGAGCACGAGTGGCGCAAACCCACATATTATCACGTATTATGAAACCCCAGAATTTCACAGCATCCCAGGAGTGAGGATCAGAGCGGGCTAAAGCGTCCCACGTGTCCCCTCCCGGGCCGCAACACGCGTCCACGTCTGCAGAACAGGTCCAGGAGGTGTGCAGGACTCCCCAGCAGCATTTGCGACGGGGGAAGAAAACAGCCGGCCTAAAAACAAACGCAGGAAGAGCATGCATTCAACCAGACAGATTAAAGGTGGCTGCCCGACAGAGGAATTGAACTAAAGAATTGCAGAATGGATGTGACAACAATGGTACAGAAGTAGTTGCTATTTGGTTTTCTCCTTTAAGGCGTTTTGGGCAGGTGCCTTTGCATGCTGGCAAAAGGATCCGATGTGCATCTGATACCAGCGACAAGAAAAAACAGAGATTCACTGAAAGTGTTTGACTTCTGCAGAGTGATGCTTTTTTAATGGGCTTAGTACCCTGCACACACTGAGCACCCTCCTCTGAAAGCTCACCACGAGGATAACTGCACCGAAGGGATCCGCGATCCTTTGTTAAAGCACAGATAAATCACTCGTATCATCGCAGTACAACAAAAAGCCAGGCGTAACAATTAATACGTATCACAGATTCCCCAATGTAGGTAGCTACGGGATGGACAGCTTCTTCCTGCAGTCACCCCGACTTAACAGCAAGATTTTTACACTTATGAGCTGCTTTTTAGCTGGAAAATCCAAAATCGCTCAGCAAACCAGAGATGCTCTCTTGCCTGCTGAAAGGTGTCACTTGCAGACAGACCATACCACCAGTAACAGCAAGAGCAGTAATTTCTGCAGCTTCACAGGGAGCTCTGCTTAGGCAGAACATATACGACAAAACACGGATTTTGCTAAGGTTATAATGTATTTTTGGTAATGATTTGAAGCATTCAGCGACAGCCTCTTGCTTTTACACCTCTGGTACGACGCAGCCCGGCAGCAGGACACCTCCTAACATCGTCCCTTCACAATCAACTCAAATAAAAGCAGCTTTTCACCAAACACAACTTGCTGTGGAGACCTGGGGTGTCGTTAAACACATCTGAAAGCGCCGACGGGGCCGTCACCACTGATCTGAGGTTTGACAAGACCAGCAGCAGAAGGGAGCGTTTACCACAGCACGTCAATATTAACCTAACGAGAAGCCCCAAATAAAGTCAAGCAGCTCTACCAACTTACCTTAAGCCTTCAAAAGCCCACGCTATTAGAAAATTTGCACAAGCACAGAACAAAATAAGCCACACAAGCGTTTCAAAATGAGTCTGAGACGTACAAAGAGATACAGCATGTCTGAGTTGCAAATCACTGTTGCCTGAACTATGTTAAGTAGGGGGGGGAAACGAACATTTTAAGTCACAGATGTTTTCAGTAGGTGTTCAGCAAGCAAAGATAAATATTTTAAAAATTGCCATAGAAATGGGGAAGCAAATACAGTTCACAGCATGATCCGACGTGAATTAACTGAAGCTCTAGGAGAACATTTGCAGCTCTCGAAATAGCAAGCTCCTGAAGGCAAAGTCCATGTTTTCTGCATCTTGCTCAACACAAGCCACAATTTTCGATGCGGATGTGTCACCCTGCTCCCCTTTAATCTAAGACACAAGTGAGCTCGAAAGGGATTTTGACCTGAATTTCTGAACTACATCAAAAAGCTGCATTAGCCGCTTGGCAGCACAGCCCAGATACCTTGGTGCATCTCTTGGGGATGTCACCAACCACAGATGGTCCCACTCAGGTCAGAAAATGCACTCCAAAAGCAGCTCTTACCTGCAGAAAGCCCATTCTCAGAGCCACCAGAGTCCTCTTTTCACAGGCTTTTATCTAGATTTAGGACTGACTCTGAGCCTAGCTCTAGCTCCAACACCTTTTATAAGCCCTCGCAGACATCCCCACGCAACGCTGCATTTCAAAAGCCAAGGGCTTGACGCTTATTTATGTTCAACCTTATGAAAATTTGCGAGGGCAAAGCCTGAATCAATGTTTTACAACAAAGCCTGCCATGACTAAATACACAGGGAAAAATAACTTCCCTCAGAGGCACAGCTCTGTTTATACAGAAAGTGGGAAGCCTTTTCCAGCAGCACTCGCTCACATCCTGTGGAAGTGGCTGGAATCGGCAGCAGGCGAAACAAGCTGCGCCGAAACCCAACGCCTCCTTGAAGCCCTGAAAACAGAACTTTAAAAGTCAGTCGTGTGCTGGGAACGCACAGAGAACAGACCATGACCATCCCCATCCTCCCACTCCAAAGCTACAGCTGGTGTCACTCCTGTTAAACGTAAAGATTATACACATTAAATTTCCTGAGATTAAGGACAAGACAGTCGAGCACATCCCTGCTATCCTTGGGAACAAAAATTCCCCCCCTTCAGAAAGTGCCTGATGCAGCAGCTAGCAATGCCAGTGGCTTGAAATCCCCAAGTCAAAGGTAACACACATTCAACAGCAGCAATAAACCATCCCGATCTTTATACTGACCATAGGCAGGACAATACCACTTGTTCTGCAGGTGAGATTTCTTCTAGAACTTCTCCAACACCCGAACACAGAGAAAATTTGAGTCCCAGAGACTAAGGGCTGTAGTAAACCCAAATTAAAATTTTACATTACACATACTGCCTTTAAAAGTCCACGAGAGTAAACCAGCGCAGGTTTGTACACCAGCACAATAATAAAACCGTACGGTGCCTTTCAAACCCAAGTGTTTCACTTGCCACCGTGGAAAAAATGCTGCTTGGGCGGAGTCACCCATCAGTTAAAATACCAGGTAACACACCAGGAAAAACACGCACAAACATCTTCGCTATGCGAAAACAACCGCTGGATGCGATTCTGCTTCTGCTAGAAGCATGCAGATACAAAAGCTGTGGTGAACAGGATTGAACCCGATGCAGTAACAACTGTAATTTCTCCCTCTGCAAGAGAAGCATCACCCTGTCTCGGAAATAGCCTGTAATCCTGCCTGGGATCTTGCTCTCTTCTCTCCCAACTGTCACACCAGGGAAAGACTGACCCCAGGCAGACCTGAGGGACACAACCTAAGGGAAAGCCACCGCTATTTGGCCCTTCTCCAGCATAAGCGTAAGGAAAAGGAAGGAGAGATGGTGGTGGGAACACTCAGGGCTACGGAAATGAGGAAATAACAGCAAATCTCTCTTAACTCTTGAATTAATGTTCAGCTCCGACATTTGGCTCTCTAGAAGGGCCAAGCCCTGGCTGCGACCGCTGCGTTGCGATATTAAGCAGTTTGTTAGGACAGTGCAGTGTCATCACCGATTTGGGACTGAACGAGGCCACCTGCGAGGCAGTGGATCGATTCAGGCTTTGGGCTGCTACGCGACGGCAGGAGGTGGCTCCTTCGTTGAAGGGCAGGGTGGGTAAAGACATCGTTACACCCAGGTTACAAATTTAGGTCAGCGGCATCTCAAATGTAATTTATTTTAATTCATGTCCCCTTTAGTAAAGGGGAAGACTTCCAGCTGGTGACCTGCAGCATGAGCCAGTCTCACCAGTGATAATTAAAGCCATTTCAATACAAACGACATCCCCGGTGATCAACTGGGTTATCTTACAAACAGAACACAGTGCCCACATAACGATCTGCTTCACTGTACTGCAGACGAGCATTTCAGTTTGCACGACTTCTCTTTTGTTCTTCCTCCAAGCATTAATTAGAGTTTAGGTTATTAATAGCAAAATACCAAGGCTCTGCTGCTGCTCTCTTGGCTCCTAAGAAATGCCCTCCCTGATTTGAAAACCCAAACAGGCTTGAAAGCAAGACACTTCACCCTGGAGAGGTTTGGGAAGCATCTTGCAGGCAGCATGAGATAATCCTCCCGAGCAAGACTCGTGCATCAAGGCGAGCCCCCACAGTGTCTGCTCAGCCCAGCCCCGTTGTGACAAAAAATAATAATTATAAATATAACCATTATCAAACCACTGACAAGAGATTATCAGCAAAGACAATGGGGAGCAACACCCCAAACCCTGTTGGGCTAATAAACACCAAGCTTACCACTACCACCGATTTCAAACAACGCTTTCAGGACCGAAACAAATATATATATACACAGGTATGATAAGCAGCACGCGAGGCACGAACACAGATGCGAGTCGAGATGTGGACTGGCATGGAGTTATTTGGAGAAAAACTGGAGACTGAGCTTCACCTTTGTTTTTCCACGTACGAGACGGGAGCCTTGGAGGGGGGGAGGGTTTACCACAGCCCCCCGTAGCCTCCTCGCAGCCAGCAGCACCCATCCCCCCTGCGCTGCCAGCCTGCACCTTGGCGCTGCCAAACCACAACACTGATTTTTTGGGGGTGAACCTAGGGGGTTTTGCGGGGGCAGGTTTTGCCCATCCTGGCGCTGAGGAAGACCCCAGGGCTGCCTTCGTCTTCCCCCCCCCCCCCCCCCCCCCNCCCCCCCCCCCCCCCCCCCCCGGGGCTGCCACTGTCCCCGGCGGGCCGGGAAGGAGCTTTTCCCCCTCACAGGGACCAGCAGCCCTCGGGGAGGGGGTCTACAGCACCCCAGGCGGCTCTGCCCTCAATGCGGACCTCCCCAAAAAGAGGTAAGGCGAGAAAAGAGCGGCTCAAGCCCCCACATGGGGGGGTCCCCCCCAAGCGAGGCCTGTCCCGCCCTGAGGGGCCTGGCCCGCCGCCCCGCTCCCCAGGGAAGGGGCGCTGCCCACCGCTGCTCCCCTCCTTCCCCGCCGCGGGAAGCCGCACCGCCGAGGCCGCTCACCTGCCGCCGGCCACCGCCCGCCGCGGCTGGGCCGGGCCCTCAGGGCTGCAGGCGCCGGGGCCGCCGCGTCTCCCGGGTGACGGCTCGCACCGGCGCCGCCATCTTCCCTCCCCGCCACCGCCGCCGCCGCTCCGGCCGCGGCGGAGAGCGCACTGCGCAGGCGCCGGCCGGCCCCGCGTCACATGACCGCGGAGGGGGCGGGAGAGAGGGTGGTCACGTGGCGGAGGGCGCCATGATGGGAAGGTCAATTGGCCACCCCTTCCATAGCGCAGAGGCCTTTTTGCGGCGGGGTGAGGCCGCCATCTTTAGAGGGTCTGGCCAGGAGCACGCGTGCCGCCCCGCCGCCATGTTGGAAGAGGCGGGCGGGCGAGGCCGCCATGTTGGGGAGGTCGGCTCTGAGGAGAAGGTGGCAGGGCGGCTCCCTCTGCTCCCCGGCCGCCTCGCAGGCCCCGGCCGCCGCCCTTCTCCTCACACCTCACCCTTTCCCGGGTTCACCTCCTCAGCCACCCCCCGGGGAGGCATGGCTGGGAGTCGGGGACCCTTCCTGTCTGCCGGGCCAGGGCGTCCCTCGCGGCCCACCGTGGCCCCAGCATGTCGCTGCTTCTCCTCCAAGGCCTGGCCGCCTCCTGAGGCAGAGGGCGAGGTGGGGATGGCCCAGCAGGGAGAGGAGAGGGAATCCGTCCCCATCCCTGAAGGACAGCGTGGGTGGCCATTTAGCCACGGAGGTGTGGAAAGGAGGGAGCCCTCGGGGCTGCTTCCCCCCATAGGGGTACGTATAGCTGGGAACACCAGGTCTGCGTTTGACATGCTGCCGAGTTGTGGGGTGACATTATTCCTCTGGGGAAGAGGCAAAGGAAGGCAATGCCATCCTCTCTGTCTTCTGCAGACTCGCATCTACCTCAGAGGTTATTGCTCAGCGTCCCGGACACGTGCCCTGGATGCCCCAGATGCCTTGCAGAAGGCTGACGTTACCTGAAAGGAGACCTGGAATTCATCCATAAGCACGTAAGTAACACAGCATTCACCTGGGTGCATGCATATGACCATTAAGATTACATTCCCAAAAGATCCGCGATGCTGCCGCGTGGTTTTGTGGAACGCTCAGTGTCAAACAGGAGTGCCACAGCAAGGAATGGGATTTCTTACAGCGTGGGCCAAACCAGCAGGATGGAGGGCAACGTCCAAGAATAATGCGGCGGGGACACTGAATATGCTGCGGATCGAGCCAACAATGCCGGGCACTGCCTACTCGAAAACACAGTTCCTGTTTCCTTCTGAAAAAAACCTGGAGGATGGGGAGGAACAGCCTGAGGCTGCTGCACCCTTTCCTCCCGCTCCCCTCAGCCCTGCGCCTCTCCCAGGGAGGCGACGTTCAATCTCCCACCCTCTGGGGTGCAGAAAAAATTGAAACCCGAGGCTTTAAATCCCCCTCTAGAGCGCCGTACACCTCATGAAACCCCGCTAGCAGCTCTGCTTTTGATAGACAGCCCCCCAAAACTGGGCTGCGAGGGTGCGTGGTGGTTCCCTGCTCAGGTTTTGGGGCTTGGCAGAGGAGGGGGAGAGCAGGGGGCTGCGGAGGGGGCTAGGGCAAATCGCAATGTTTAGGTCAGGATTTCTTTCAGCTGGAGTAATTATTATTAATTTTTTTTAGCCGGTCGCCATCTGCCGGCAAGATGTGGCTCCCGGGTGGCGTCTGGGGGAAAGTTTAAGGATTTAAGGGCAGTTTCTTTAACTCCCTGTCCGAACTTTTGATTTTTTTTTTTTTTAGAATGCTGAAAGCGGTGTTTAATTTTGCAGCGAGCAAAATTAAATGGCAGCCCTCACCCCAGGTACCTTTGTGTTGCTCAGAACACAGAGTGATACATTGGTGTGGTGAATGTCCTGGCTACAAATGAGATAAACCTAATAAATCTAAGTTTTATTTTTGGGAAACCTAGCTGGTTTTAAAGGTTGGAGCTGAAGTGGGCCCTGCTGCTTTTCAGATTTAAGAGTAGCCGAGCGCTTCGGTGAAAAGACATATAAATTGGGGTGATGGAAGGACACGCGGACGCCTCAAAGCCTGCAGGAGGGACGCTGTGGCAAGCGGTTGGTTGAATGGACGAGATTGATCAAAAACAGGGTGGGTGCTTTGGTCAATAACGCCTAAATTCAGGAAAAACGCCCCCAAAACCGCCAAGCTCTTTGAGCGTGGAACCCTACGTGCTTGCTGACGCCCCTCAGGCGCTGCTGTGGTATGGCGTGGGCTGAGGGTGAGTGTGCAAGCGTGAGTGTGCAAGTGTCACACACACGTGTGTGTCCCCCCCCCCCCNGCCCGCCAGAGGGCGCGCCGCGCTCCCGCGCTGCCTGCTCGCACGTGGTCGCCTGCAGCGGCCCCACCGCGCATGCGCGCTGGGCGCACGCCGGTAGGCGGGGGCGGCGCAGGCGCGCGGGGGGGCGGCGCGCGCATGCGCGGGGGGCGGGCTGGCGGCGGCGGCGGCGGAGGGGAATTAAAATGGAAGATGAGGAGGTCGCCGAGAGCTGGGAGGAGGCGGCCGACAGTGGGGTGAGGGCGGCTGCTTGGGGCGGCGCGGGCGGGCTGGGGGCGGCGGGGGGAGAGGGGGAAGGCGGCGCTGGCGGTGCTTCAGGAGGCGGTGGGGCGCGGCGGGTCCGGAGCGCCTGCTAGGCCTCTTAAAGGGACCGCGGCCTCGCTCGGTGTGGGGGGCTGCAGCCTGCCCCCAGCCCCTCCCGCTCGCCTCCTCTCCATCACCCGGGGCTGCCGCAGGGAGCCGCTCCCTGCCCGTCCTTCCGCCCCCGTTTTCAACTCGCTCTTCAAACCCGCCCCTCTCTCCCCCCGGCCTTGTGGGGCCGCGGGCAGGCCGGCAGCGGCTGGTCAGTGTGGGTCGCAGCCGAGCCCGGAACAAAGCTCCTGCTGCCGGGGAGCATGCGGTAGGTGCTGGGAGGATGGCGGGTAGCTTGCTCCCTCTGCTGAGGGGCTCTGACAAAGCGTGCCTCCCCGGCGTCACGTTAGCCCTCCCAGGGCCTCTGGGGAGAGGCAGGTGGGCTGCGTCTCGGGGGGTGTAGCGAGGGAGCTGGGGGTTCGTGTCAAAATCTGTTTCTCCCCCTTGCTCGAGATGAGCATGCTTCTTCGTTAGGACTAAACGTGGGGAGTCTTAGCGTGGCCTAGTGCAGCTTCCAGCGTTGTAGCTGAAGTTCTTGCCTGCTTTTAATAGCCAGCTCAATAGCTGAAGTTTTCATCACGTCTCTCATGCTGTGAGACTCTGAAGCACTTCTGCGTGTTGCGCTTACAAAATAAAATCATTATTTTAGCAGGAGTGTGGGCGGGTGATCTGTGGGGTATTCACAACAGCGCGACTAGAGAAAGGAAACCGTCTCTGCCAGTCAAACTCCTGTTTTAATAAGATCAGTGGGCTCGTTAATGATTAGAGGGCGTAACAATGACTTGGTAAGAAGACCGAATTTGATTCTGGTCAGGAGATTGGGTTACGGCTGGCCAGAAAAAGGGTAGCAAAATAGACCCTGTAACTCAATGCCCTCGCCAAATGGCCTGAGAGATGCCAGCAGCAGGCTGGCAGCGTAAGTGAAGCGCTCGCCCTCCCCTCTTGCCAATGCTGTGAGACTGCAGTCATAGGAAGCCTCGCGCCGGGCGGCTAGGTTAATTCCGGTGCTTATTAAATCATTCCATGAAGGGACATAGCTTGTGTTTTGGGAGCTGATGATAGCTGTGGCCTTGAGTAATGGTTTAAAATTGTAGGGCTGCTCAAATCCCAGCCATCGTTTGTCTTTTCTCTTGGTCCTCCCAGGTTATACCTCTTAGGTGTTCTTTTAAAGCCCTAAGAAAGAAAAAATCTCTGTCATGTGTCCTTTCTCACATCCTTGTCCAGTTGAAACTGTGGAGAATTTGTGTTCATAAAGTCGGTGGCGCTTGTGCCACCGAGCGGAGCGATTTCTTGGGGAGCTGCTGCCACACTTGCAGCTGCTTTTGCAGTTGTCGGGGCTTTGGATGTCTGCAGAAGCAGTTGGAGCAATGAGAAAAGCGAGCTGCCTGCAGCAGGAGTTCTTCTTACGTAAGAAAAGAGACAGGAGCTGCCTTCTGGCATTTGTCATGGCTTAGAAAGGTCATTTTCAAACCCTGCCTGGCAGGAAGGAGACCCTCTGCTGCTGCTGGTGGCTGCAGGAAGCAAAAAGCTAAGTGGGATGGAGTGGAGGAGAGCCCAACATCGTTTCTTGTGGACCGAATGGATGCCTGTGTGCAGTCAGGGACTGCAGGCTTTCTGTGCTGCTACAGAAATCAAAGCTACTGGAGGTAGGCAGGTTGAGAAGAGACGAAGAGAGGGCAGGAAGAGGCTCTGCTGTAAAGCAGGCAGCGTGACTGACTCACTGGTTAGCAGTTGAAAGAGATTTCAGGTGCACGTGCTGTTCTCTGTGCCTGAAACCCTGCTGCAGTCGTCAGGCAGGGGAGCCTGGGAACCGCCCGAATGAGATGGGCCTTCTGTTGGAGGTGCGAGAGGAAAAATGATGTGCAGAAAAGGTGTATGAGCTGGCCTGTCATCGAAGGGCTTTTTTTTTTGTTTGTTTTTTGTCTTAAACAATTTTCTTTATTTTCTTCTTCCACTTTTATCTTATTTGGCATGGGTCTGAGGCGGCACGAGACAGATCCCAACTTAAAGGTCTGAGACCTGGTGGTTGTGGTCAGTACTCAAGAAGAATATGCAGTAAAACATAAGAGGCACCAAGGAGCAGCTTGAAACACATACTCTTCTCCTAATACTTTACGCGGTTGAGAACCAGAGTTGTTATTTTTTTAGAGCCTTCAGCACATCTCTGAGGGAATGGTAGAATTGTAGCACGAGATCCATGGCGGGCTTCTGAAATACGTTGCCTGCTTCTTGGTGTGTAATTTTTTTAATATTCCACCCAGAGAATGTTCTTTAGGACAGAAAGTACATCAGATTTTCAGTGCTGGTCCTTTGTTGGTTGTCTAGGTTTTGATGTTAGGCTGGAAATGTCTACTTGAGGTCTTAAAGAAGATGGTTCTCAGCAAGAGGCTGACCAGAGATGCTGTGGCCTCTGAGTTACAAGGTCACTTCATTTATCTGTTGCAGATCTGCCTTCCAAAACAGGCAGCACTAAAATCTCATTAGGTTGAGGGAAACCCCCCAAAAAACCGACACAGACCTTCTGCTTTGGTTTAGTCAGTCAAGTAGCTATAAAACAGATCCTCAAGTATTTATTTATTTTTTCTCTAACGTGGCTTCTGTTTGTCTTTTAGTCTTCTGTGTCATCAGAATTACCCAGTGCTTGCCAGAAAAAGGAACAGCTCCTTGGGAACAGCCACCCCCTGAGTGACCATATGCCAAGCAGATACCCTCTGCTCCGGCAGCTTCACTACCCCAGGAGTCCCGCAGGCACAGCGGTGTTAATGCTGGTGCAGCAGAACTCTGTGGGGCCTCTAGTTCTCTGTTATCTAATTGCTATCTAATTAGATCTTCGAAATGTCTGTGAAATGGGGAGTTGAGTTGGTGAGTTACAGATGAAAAACCAACGTGTGAATAACAAATGAGTTGTCTAAGCTGCGAGTAAGGATCGAAGCGCCAGGCTTCAAAGACCCAGTCTGGGTTAGTAAACGCTAATATGACTTAATGCATGGCTTGTTTTTCTTTTGTGTGGCCTAGCTGGCTTTAGGGAAGAGGGAAATCACAAATAAGAGGGCTATTTGTGACATCCGAGTCTATTTACATGGTTAAACTGGTAGTTAAATGTCAGTTGGGAAGCTGGGCTCCAAATCTGGAGCGGAAGTCCCGTGTCCAGGGTCACAGGTAATCCTCGGCCCTGAATTGGCACTCTTTGGCTGGGTTGATTGCTTATTCCTTCACTAACTAGAATTTGAGTGCCTTCTTAATTAGTAACTTACTTCAAATCAGAATCCGTGTAGATAAAACATTAGTCTGGCGACCTGAAATAGTTTAAAAAAAGAAAAAGTGATCTCCTTGTGTGTTGGATTTTTTTTTTCTCACTTCAGTTTGCTGATGGACAGTTTGCAGGGCAGTTAGTTCCCAGCTGCTGCCTACAACCTCCCCGCTGGTGCTTAAAACTTACCCTGTCCGTTGGTTAGACTGCGCCTCGCTTCACCGATCGCCGGCAGAAAGGGAAACCCCCCTGATCATCTGATTACCAGCCGCTTGGGGATGATGTGAGCAGCTGAATGTGGGTGACTGAACTTTGTCCCTCGTGTGCGGGGATGGGGATTGTCACCTGCTTGTGTTGCAGCGCTCTGTGAGGACTGGCTCACCTGAGGTTTGCAAAAAAACCCCTCGTTTCTATCATCTCTAAATTGCTTGACATGGGAGTGGCGGAGAGGGCTGCCCACCTTGGATTTCACCCTCCAGCAAAGGCAGCACATTCAGTCGTGTTAAAAGTTTTGGCTAGTGTTGCTTTGAGTTGCTAAATATGATCAAAGTACAGACAAGTCAAAAGGGAAATATTGCAGAGCGTGACGCTGTGGCCTCCAGACTGCTAACTACTTGTGTGATCAGAGGAAAAATTAACGGGCTTTTGGTGTGCAGGAGCTGTACCCTGGAGGAAACCGGTGAGGATAACCACTGATTTTTAATGTCAGGGCTGCGAGGATGGGTTTTGATTTTTTTTTTTTTAAAACATTTTCTAAGTATTTGCTTTAGGTGTTTGTAATTTGTCAAAAAAATATTTGAAACTGGGAAATGAAAGTTTATGTTCCTGCCACTCAGCGTTGCTTGGACAGAGGCAGTTTGTTTGATAAGAAAAGTGGTACCTTAATACTGTGAAGCGAGCCTTGGTTTTGGGATATTGCTGCGAGTCCTGCGTAGCCCTGCCTGGGTCCCTCGGGAGCAGGCTCTGTTTTGTACCTGCTCTCACAGACCTTGATGAGCATCTGGATGCGCTGACTGACTCCACGCAGGGACGTGGGTGCAGAAGGCAAGGGTGATCCTCTGGATTAAGAGATGTTCCGAAGACTTTACGAAATAGCATGCAGATGGGCTTTTGCTAGGTTTTAGCCTCTTTTTTTTCTTTTTTTTTTTTTTTCNTTTTTTTTTTTTTTTTTTCCCCCCTAGGTTGATAAAGGGTGTAAATATATTCCTGATCTGGATCTCCAAAGACTGTGTGACCTGCCTGCTGCAGGAGGTGTGAAGGGTGGGGAGGGAGAAGGAGCTGCAGCCCTCCCGCATGCTTTCCCCCACCCTCCATAACATACCCGTGCTGGGAATACTGTGCGACGCCTGCCAGGCTTGTTCCCAAAAATACTCTCGTGTCTTGTTTCTCAATATCCTAGCTGCTGAGAAGTGTTATCTACCTATGGAAGATGTAAACACCAGTGCAGCTTAAAATCATCTTGTAGCTTTCTTGGGTACAGTCCACTGCCAGGATTTAACGTAAGCAGAATAACTTGGAGAATTAATTACTGGAGCAGTCTGATTCCCAATAGCCTCAGGAATTGGAATATTCCAGTGATTAATAGAAGATAAATTAATCTTCAGAGGAAAGAAATAAGTAGCTAATGAGGAGTCAGCTTGGAGATAGTTTAGGATTATCTACTACTGCTCTCACTTGATGGTGTTTTTGGTGAAGCAGTGAGTCGGATATCTGCCGCTGTAAGTTGTTAGGTACCCATGAACAGCTTTGGTAACCTCAGATGTTAAAATGTAGATTTTCTTTTTTTTTTTTTCTAAATAAGAGAATGTTAACCAGGCCTTGAAGTTTGTCTCCTGTCCTTTAGAAAAATGCCAGAGTATCTGAGGGTGCTTTTAATAAGTAGACAAGGCTTTGTTTTTTAGCTTTGGCGTGGGAGGATGCAACTCTAGCCGAAATTCCCTCTTTCTGGGTTTGATCTTACACATTACTTGAGTGAGCAAGGGTAGAAGGTTGTGTTCAGGAGAAATCTCCAGCAAATGCATTAAAGAACGTGGTTAATGGTTTTCTAGAGCTGCATATTTGAAATGTTATCAAGTTTCTAGGAGAGCACAGCTTCCTTTATCAGGGGACAGTCCTGTGCTCTGGCAGGAGGGCTGGTAGGTATCTCCTCTCGATTTCTGCGATGTAACCTAATTTTGGAGGTGGGGGGGAGATATCCTCCTAGCATAAGGGATTTGGTAGGAAGCCCAAATCTCTACCTTCCTTCAAACATTCAGTCGTGGTTACTCACTAAACTTGAAATGAAAAATAGCCAGCCGTTATCTTGTTACTCCTTTCCCCCATATCAGCAGAGCTTGGAGCTGCTGTTATTTAGTCTATTTAGAGAGACTTTGCTGGCAGCGATGTGCAGGATAATTCTTTATATGTGTCCGACGCGTTATAGTTATTCCAACAAAGTTCTTTAGACAACAGCGTGGGCTGACTGGGGCCTCTCTGCTTTGCAATACACTGGAGAACCGGGTTTGCTTGAGAATGTGCCTAGAGCCCGTGTGAAACTGTGATGCGTAGGAGCTGACCTCCGTAGGGCCATCCCTTCCTGAAGGACACATTTCTGGGGTGTCAGGGGAGAGCACCTATCTCCAACTTGCCTATAACATCACAAAATTATCAGCTATATTGATGGTGTTCATATTTAGGGTGACAGACCATAGGAGTGTCAGATCTAAGCAGCAGGTTTGTGTCATAATGTCTGTGTCTAACTCTTTTCCAAGAGGTATTTTATTGATCCTTTTATGTATTGCTGTTTTTCTCAGGATTAACGGCTAGGAACGATGGCTGTGATGGGGCTGGAGTTCAGTTTCCATTACGTCTTCATCTGCAAATGCAGCTTAAATGTCAAAGAACAGTATCTTCTTCATGCTGTTTGTTTGGGTCCTTTTTGGTATCTAGACATAATAGCACTAAAAATAGTTTGTTGAGATTCTTTGCTAATCTTTGGGGAGGGTGTTTTGAACGGGGGTGTAAATGAGGCTTAGTTTTTGGTTATATAAATAAGTTTGTTTGGGAAATAAAAGCTAGGAGAGCCTCAAGAAGATTAATAACTGGGTTTTGTATGCTGCGATCTGCCCAGCTACTGGGTACGTGCAGCGTGATGTCCTCGAATGCCAAGTCTAATTGCCTCCCCTGTGAGCTCGTGCCTTTGGGTTGTTGTAGTGCTTCTGGCACTTGTCCCGTAAGTCAGATCCTAATTTTATCTCATTACCCACACAACTTGGTGACAATGTGACATAGCAGTGGAAAGGGAGTGACATCAGCAGACGAACAGATCTGTGCAGAGCAGTGGCAGGGATTTTTTTTTTTTTTTTTTTAATTAAGAATAAGCCATGTCAAGGTGTTTCTGCTTCTCAAGCTTGTAAATTTGTGCAGCGTGATCCCGGTCCCAAGCTGCTAGCTGGGTGAGGCTGCTAATGTCTTGGGTTGGTTTTGCAGGGTGATTAAAGGCTGCCCATTTGAATCGGCAGTGCTCTCCGCATCTGAACGCCTCCATACCTACAACTCCGAACGCAGTAGTATTGAACACAGAGTTTGCAGTGCTGTGTCTTTTGCTGAGGAAAGCCGGGGTCAATCCCTGCATTTAAAAGAAAACACAACTTCTAACATATCAACAGGTGTGTGTGTGAGGCGTGGAGCTGCTTTTTTACTCTAGCCATCCTCTTTGAACACAAAGGAAGACTTTTTCTTCCCAAAAGTTCAGTGTATATCTGGAGACAGCTGGAATCCCCTCAGCAGCACCGGGAATTACGAGGGTCATGTAGGAATAACAGTTGTTTGGATGGGGTGAGAGTGATACATGTATGTTTGGTGGGGATGATTGTTTTATATTATTCTGCCAGGACTTCTACGTGTGGAGGAAGCCTCTTGTTTTGGAGAGTACATAGTGGTTCTAACAGCTGCTGATGTTATAACTTAAAGGACATTTTAGCTGCCTGTCACTTTCCTTCTTGGTGAGGAGCTTCCCAGGCACAGAGCAACCGTCGAACCTGTGTGTTGTGGCTTCTGAACTGGGACCACATGCATTCGCTTGGTGACTACTGGCAATTGTGGAGGGATGAGATGCAAAAATACCAAGTATTTTGAAAGAAGCGGATTCCACGGGAGTAGGAAGGAGCGAAACTGAGACTGTAAAGGGCTCGATTGGGGAGGGCTGTCATGATGGCAGGGTTCGAAGGATTCCTTCGAGTAAGTTTGCATGTGTTGAATAAATTAGGGAGTTGTGTTGATTCTTTTTTTCTGGAAGGGGAAGCTGGAGGTTCTGGTGTCGGAGGATGCAGTTGGAGGAAGTTTGGCGCGTGTGAGGGCGTGAAGAGCTGTCCAGCGGTGCTCCGTGTGACAGTCGTGTTAATCAGCGTGTTTTTCAGATGTTGAGGTCGAACTGACGCTTTGCAATTACAGGATCTTGTAGTCCGATGTACAGACCGCGACTTTAGCCCCGGGACTGACCTGCAAAGCCACCAGGAATGCAGAAATGTGGCTTTTGTCAAAGCCATCTCTCCTCTGCCAGGAAGGAGAGAAGGGAGAGCAGAACAGAGCCTTCCTTGTGGCTACTGTGTGGCTCGTTGTACTTTTGTGCCCCACGGTCCTCGCCGTGGGCTGTCGAGCTTGTCTTCCCTCGCTGGGTGGTTCAGCGCTGTGGTTCTGACTTGCAGCTGGCTCTGTAGTCACTGTTCGGCACCGAACACTAAGCGAAATGAGTTGAGATGCTCTTGAGTGTGCTTTCCCCCCCCTCTGCTCCATTTTCCTGTCGTCTCTACCCCACGCGCTGAAGTATTTAATAAGGGATATTTAAGGAAGCTTCCTTCCAGTCCACCGCTTCCAGGAGGCCCTGGGGAGGCACGGTTAACTATTTGAGTTTGAAAAAGTGTTTTAAATACTCTTCTATAGCCGGATATAACCTCTTCTGGTGTTGTGCAGGCAGATGAGCTAACCCCTTCCCCTTAATTGGATTTTCATTGTTTGCCGCCAGCCGTTGTACGTCGTCTCCATCCTTGTCGGGATATCCGTTTCCCTGCTGCATGTTCCCGGCCGGCTGTTCCTCTGTCTTTGCGGGCAGGAGGCAGCTGATGCTCATTTTTCTCCATCCTCCTGAGCAGCATTGGGATGGGATTTTCATCCCAGTCCTCTTGAAGAGGAAGGAAACTGCAGGTGTGTTTGGCTTCGATGGGAGGCTCTAGCTGTGACCCAGCCTTCGGCTCAGTGCCACGTGAAGCCCCTGGCTGGTTTTGTCCTTACAAATCACCCATTGCCTCCCAGTACAGAGCTTGCTAGGAAATTCAACCTCCCACCCACAGTTTATCTTCCTCAAACGGTTTATAACTATTCCCTTCTAGATGGAGGCTACTGTGGACTGTTGGCCTGTGTAGCTGCGTGACCGAGAGCAAACACCATGGTCTGGCATCTTGTAGTGACTTGTGTTCATTCCCTGCTTACTGGGGCATTGGGGAATTACTGTGCAAACCAGTTTCCTTACCGGGTTGCGCCCGTTGTGGTTTTTGACAGCAGGGTAGGCTTGGCTGGCAGCGAGCTTTCAGCATAGTTAAGCAAACCAGCCTGAAAAGTAGAGCAGCTGTGTCCTGCCAGAAGCTTGGCATTTCCTTCAGTATTGCCAGTTATCGGCTGGCGAAACTAGGACAATCTCAGGTAGTTGTTTTGTTTTTGGTTTTTTTTTTTTCTTCTTCATTGATGATTTAATAAAACATATTGCTGTTTTGGAGGCTCTTTTAATAGCATCGGCAGTCGTGAGAATCTAAACGTAGCTGTGAGGTTGGGGAAGGTTACCTAAAGAGAGATCGGGACTGAAAGCTGGCTTTAATTTTCTATTTAGCAAGATTTCTCTGCATAATTGCTCCCATTGCAAAACGTAAACACTTTTGCTAAGGTAGGTGCAAGCCTTGGACAGAAGTTGACATGCTCGAAGCCACGCTGTCTTGGCATTCAGGGGTGATTAATACGTCTTTCCGCCGATTCATGACTCGGCAGCTATGTTGCAAAGGGAAGGAGAAGTGCAATAAGGCTCCGCTCTGCCCTGACGAGTCCTTGGGTGCATGTCGGGCAGGGCAGGGAGTTTTTTGTGAAGGAGGGTTATTGCAGCAAGCAGCAGGAATGCGGACCTGCCGGCTAGTCCTCCGAATGGCTGCAGGCTCCGGGGCTGAGCTGCCCCGCTGAAATCAAGTGTGTAGACCGATGTGGATCGCCACGGCCGGCTGCTGCTGCTGCTTCTCTGCCTGAGAGGTTTCGCGCCGGTTCCTGCTCGGATCTGGGAATACCTTGCTGTGTATTCCCGTGGCTCTTTACCCTTAATAGAGCTTTCTTGCCAGCTGAAGTCCGTAAAATGAAAGATGAGCTCCTCGCAGCTGTCTTCTCACCGCGATACGCAAAATCCACAGCCTGCTGTAGGTGTATTCATGGCTATGGTGGAACATACGTGGTGGCTTTGCTTTTGTCTACCTCTTGATTTGAAAGTCCTCCTCAGGTGGAGACACACACTCTCTGTGCCCCCTTTATAGTATCGCTGTATGGAAGAGTGAAATTAAATGTGTGTGCAGACAGGCTCAAACTCCCGTCTCCAAGACGAGCCTTCAGGTTTTTATTTTTATCTCCTTCTTTTGTAGGAAATAGACAGACGGTTGGAAAAGAAGCTGAAGATCACACAGAAGGAAAGGTAACGATGCTGCGTGGTTTGGAAAAACTTATTTTCCTGCAGTGCCGTTGGACATCCGAAGGCCTGGGGAGCGGGAACAGTGGGGAAACGGCTTCAAACTGAGCAGAGCGCTCTGGCTTTGAGTTCAGAAATAGGGAATCTCTGTAATCGTGCCACTAGATGGCCCTTTCGATCCGTAGCAGGGTAGTGGAAAGCTTCTTGAGAGTGATTTTATTTCAGAGCCGGGTCTTCCAGACTGGATGTAGCTACAGCTATGGGGAAGCCATTTAAGAAAAAGACACTCAAAGGAAGAAATGGGTGAGTCAGGTAATGCCAACACACGGCCCTAAATTGGCTTGCCGTGTCTTGCGTCGGTAGGACTTTCTTTTCCTGCTTACTTTGGGTTGGGGCGGGGGGTGTGTAAGTTACTGTCTTCTAGCAGAAATATTTCTAATCACTTCTGACAAATCTGTTGTTGGTTTGGTTTGTGATTTTTTTTTTTTTTCCCTTTGATTCTTAGTAGGCCACTTAAAGAGTCACGGTATTGCTTCTCTGGGACTTCCGCACAGAGAAGGGGCCATAAAAAAAATTTCAAACGATGAGACGGGGGCCAAGGCTGGCTCTGAGAAGTGAAATGGCAGGGTTGGAGCAAAGGGCTGGGTATCCTGGCAAGAGGAGCCCTAAAAGTCCTTGTAGGGAATGAAATTGAGGTGCTTGTGCCGATACCTTTGAATAGAAGTGCTAAAACTTTTGCCCGGTGTCTGCTTCCCTTTCCTTCAGTGGAGTTTAAAGATATGGAACGCAGCAGGCCCTGGTTTTCTGTCCCTTACTGAGCTAATCTCCTGCAAACCCGCCTGCTGCTCTAGTTTAGGGTTACAAATATAACGAGGTCTTTAATTATTACAGGCTGCCTTCTTAATCATGGGCATGACATCTGACTGGGAGGAATTCAAGCGCAGAGCGAAAAAACATGCTTGCCGTAGAAAACAAGTACCAATCAAATTTTTTATTTTTTGTTTTCTTTTCTTTTAAACAGTAGAAAGTCAAAATCTCCTCCTAAAGTGCCGATCGTGATTCAGGACGACAGCCTTCCTGCAGGTCCTCCCCCGCAGATCCGCATCTTGAAGAGGCCGACGACCAACGGTGTGCTTAGCAATCCCAATTCCGCCAGCAGACCGGCTTTCCCCGTGAAATCCTTGGCGCAGAGGGAGGCGGAGTACGCAGAAGCCAGGAAACGAATATTGGGCAGCGCCAGCCCCGAAGAAGAGCAGGAGAAACCCATCCTCGATAGGTGAGAGCAGCCTCTCGTGCTGCGGCAGCTTTGCCTGCGCTCCTTGCAAACACCTTCCTATCAGGAGGAGGGGGACGAACTCCTCGAAGAGTCAAGCAAGGCCAGCAAGGAGAGAGCGAGCAGGGCATCATAAATCTCAAATATGTGGGAGTTAAGGGAAGCACAAGTGCCTGATAAGGCTGTAAAGGTTTTCTTGGACCCTTGGAAGAGTGTGCTGGGGGTATAGAGAGGAGTGCGGGCAACCAGAATTATCCTGGCAGAGCGTATCCTTCTCTTTCTGGAGGGTTTTGACGTTGATTTTTTTTCTGGAGGGTTTTGATGTCGATTTTTCTGGAGGTTTTTGCCTTAAGGGAGCTGCCACGTGCAGACGGGAGAGTGGAGCTTTAGCGCTTTTAAATGAATGCAGGTTCTTTGAAAAAGCACCTTGCTCTCCCTGTCGTTTCGTTGTGGGTCTTGGCTACTTGAGAATAAGCCTCCCAAATCTTTGGAAAGAAATGAAGTCCTAGTTTGATCTAATTTTTTTTTTTTTTTCCCCCCTTTTTAAAGCACAGCAGCTTCTGATCTCCTTTCTCCTTGCAGGCCGCCGAGGCTCTCCCAGCCAGAAGACACCAGACAGCCCAACAATGTGATCAGGCAACCCCTGGGTCCCGATGGCTCACAAGGCTTCAAACAACGCAGATAAACGCGGGCGAGAGATGCTGCTGCGGAAGGCAGGGTCCGCCGCCACGGGTCGCACTGCCGTGACGGACAAACGGACTTGAGCAAAGGGAACTACCTGGTTTATTTGCACTGTGATCCCCTTTGCTCTGCCCACTGTGACCTTCAACCCCACGCACTGTGACCTCCCCTCTCCACCCACTGTGACCGGCAAACCGAGAAGGGCTGTCCCCGAGTCGCTGTAAAAGAAAAGGGGACGACGAGGCGGGGAGGGAGTATAAAGGACTCGGCCGGGTGCAGGGAGTCGTGTGTGTGTGTGCCACTTGGGTTGAAGCTAGCGCCAGCAATAATGTTTGTTGTACTCGTAACCTGGGATTTACGGAAAAAAGAAAAAAAAAAAATATGGGAAGCCTCCCCAGACGCGCATGTTGTCCTCATCACTTTACGAGCAAGTTCTGTTTCAAAGGATCTCTTTTTTTTTTTTTAATTTTTTTTTCCGTTTGTTTTCTGTATATCAGCTCAACAGAGTGCACGGGAAGGGTTTTAACTGTTTGTTTTAATTGAGAAGAGGTAGTTAAGCGTTCGAAAAGGAGTTTCCGACGAATTTCTGCGACTTTCATGGCTCGGGTTTGGCAAGCTCTTGCTTCTCGTTCTCTATTTCTGCTGCTGCCGAGCGCCTGGAAGCGGACTCCTGGATACCTGGCCTTTCCCATTGCCTTGGGAGCCGGTGGAATCCGATGACCTGGTTTACGTCTTGCACCTGGTTAAAGCTTGGCTAGTATTTTCTGCTGGCTTTGAAGAAAAGCTTAAAATACTTTTTTTGTTTGTTTGTTTTTGTTCTTTTTGTATTTGGGGAGAAGGGAATGTAGACGGATCCCGTGAAAATGCCTGCTGCCCAGCCGCTGCTTGCGCCGGAGAGTGCCAGGTGGCGAAGAATTAGGGCTCTGTTACAAGGAGAATAGCCGGCACCGCTCCGTGAAATCAGTCGGCAGCGAGGAGCCCCGCTCCGTACGGCCCGTGCTCGTCGAGGGGGGAGCGGCGACGTCCCCAGGGTCGGAACCCGAGTGGCTTAATGACAGAGCGAAGGTTCCCCATCTGTGTCTCGATCACGGTACGAGCTGTGTTTGCCTCCTGAAATCACAACCGACGGGAACAAAACCGGCGTTGGATGAAGTCTGGATGATTCCTCCCGTCTTCCTGGCGGCATCTGGCTCCCCACGAGGCTTCGGGGAAGGGATTTTCCTCCGCCAGCTCCCGGGAAGAGGACAGGGAGGCTGGTGGTCCGCAAGAAGGCGGGTGTTTCCCCCGCCCTGGATGAAGCTGAGCTACCTTAATACCGCTTGATATCGAGGGATTCGATGAACACTAAATGCTCTCCTCGGAGGGGACGGTACCTAGAAAACAATTTCTGGTTATCGGCGGGTTATTCTGTACGGGGGCAGCCCTCCTGCCGCTTCGTGCTCAGTAGGTTCAAGGGTAAACGAGCAAATCTTAACTCAGTCTTCTGAGGAAAGGAAGCAACCGTACAAAAAAAGACGTGTATGGAAATACGGCTTAAAAAAAAAAAAAACCAAACAAAAAAATACCGGTAAAATAAAACTACCTGTGTATAAAAAGAATCTGCTAGAGCGTTAATTAGCTGATTAAAGCTGATTAAAGCACCGAGGACGGTGGGGATGGGCGGGCGGACGTCCCCTGGGTATCCCCAACCACCGGCGCTTTTTTGGTTTTTTTTTTTTTGGAGGGGGTGGTTTATATTTATTCCCTGCCTCCCCCCCAGGCTGGTGGTCAGGGTGAGTCCCCGGGGGGGGGAGTGGGAGGGGAGAAGGTCGTCAGCAATAACCGTAGTCACCGCGCCTTTCCTTAATTATTGCTTAAAATAGCTTTTAATGGCCAAAAACCCACCCCAAATCCACCCGGTTCCTGGTGTAGCCAGCCAGTGTTAAAGCTGCCGCCTCCTCCGGCACCAAAATGTCCATCTCCGGCACCGAAACGTCCATCTCGGGCACCGAAATCTCCGTCTCCCGCACCAAAATCTCCCGGCTCCTCCGTCCCCGGTGACCAGGATACGTCCCGCCCGCGGGCAGGGCTGGGCGGCGTTCCTGCGGGATGCCCCTTCGTCCCCGGGAAGGTGGAGGATAAAAACACGGTACCGCGTGTTTTCACCCCAAAACGTGCGCCGAAAAGAAAACGTTTTATAAATTGTATTTTAAATAAATGTCTTTAAACTTTTAACGACTTTTTTTTTTTTTTTCCTCCTTTATCCCAGTCTCTCACAGGGGCTGCTGCAAGAGGGATATTTCGGTGGCAGATTAAGCTCCCAGTGCGAGTAGATCCTTAAAAATTCATCGGGAAGGTAAAATTTGGGAGCGTTTGGCCGTAATTGTGCCGGTATTTACCCAAAAAGGGAACATTTTGCCCCGTTTTTAGGCTTGCTGGGGAGATGTGGTCTGTGGAGGGTGGGAAGTGGCAGTGCTCGGAGGGAAGATGTCGTTCCCAAACCATGAAGGATAAAAGAAGTGATTTTTATTTAATTTAATATTTTTTGTGCGATGCGGGGGCCTCCCTGCTTGGCCGCTGCCTCCAGCCGAGGCGAGGAGGGGTCAGGGTACACGAGCAGTTCCCGCAGGCCCTTAATCCCTTTTAATTCTTATTTTTAATGTAACTTTTTTTTTTTAATGTGAAATCGGGGGGGAAAAAAAAGGGGTGGCTTTCGAAAGGTGCTGCAGCGGAGCCTCCCGCCCGCCAGGGGGCGCTGCGGCGGAAGCGGAAGCGGAAGCGCCTCTCCTCCCCTCCGCCCCGCCGGGGGGGGAAGTGGGCGTTACCATGGAGGCGGGCCGTACCATCGAGGGGGGGGCAGGGGGTGGGCCAGAGCGGCGGCGGGCGGACTTCCGCCGCGATGGCGGCCATGGCAGCGGAGGAGGAGGAGTACGAGGCGGTGCTGTGCGTGAAGCCGGCCGTACACGTCTACCGGGTGCCGCCGCGGGCCTCCAACCGCGGCTACAGGTGGGGCCTGCCCCTCTCCCGTGGGACCCGTCCCGCTGTGGGGTGCTTCTGCCCCTCTTTGGGTTACGTGGCGTCTGTCTCCTCCCTCCCCAGAAGGTGTCTGCCCCTCCTGTCATGGGGGCGGGAGGGGTTTGCTCCACTCCCCGCGGGGTCCTCTCCCCGTGGGGTGTCGGGATCCCCTCCCCATAAGGACCTGCCCTTCGCCGTGGGGCAGTCAGGCCTTCCCCCCCCCGCTTCTGGCCCCCATTCCGGCCCCCAGCGGGGTATCTCCACCCCTCCGCGGGTTTTGGGGCTCCTCTGCCGTCCGCCCTCGGCTAAAGGCTGTCCTGGCAGAGCCAGGCTGTAGCTAAACGCGCCTCAGCACCCCCGAGAAACTGCTTTCGAGCTGGAGAGCCTGTGGAAAGGGAAGCGAAACCTCTTATGCAATTCTCGCCCGGTCCCCGCTGGGACCTGCCGCCTGGTTTTGTAGGGGACCAGCTGGTTTGGAGTGAAACGACAGATGTCGTGACAAATCTACCTCCTTCCATGGCGAGCGTGGGTGCAGGCGGGTTCTCGCTTGCGCTGCTTCGATACTGTTAACGAAGGGAGTCAAGCAGACGAGCTCCATGACATGTTATGGGGGCTTTGAAATAGGTCAGTGGCGTTGTCTGGGACGTGAGAGGCAGCTCAGTCGTCGATCACTGTTTCCTTTTTCTCCAGAGCTGCAGAGTGGCAGCTGGACCAGCCAGCGTGGAGCGGCAGGCTGCGGATCACGGCCAAGGGCAAGATCGCCTTCATTAAGCTGGAAGACAAGACTTCGGGTAAGGAAGAGGGACGGCGATGGCTCCGCGCCTCTTCGTGGGGAGGAAGATGGCGCAGACATGCTATGCCCTGGCGTTAACCCGCTCCCACTTCTCTTTTTTCAGGAGAACTTTTTGCCCAGGCGCCGGTGGAGCAGTTCCCTGGCATCGCTGTGGAGAGCGTGACGGACTCCAGCAGATATTTTGTCATCCGGATCGAAGATGGGAACGGTACGTCGCCATACATGAGGGAATCGCCTCAGAAAGTCTTTGGTGCTCTCGCTGTTCTTATTTGTGACGGATTCTTGCTTTCAAGGGCTAAATATTCCCTGTGTGCGCTGGGATGAATTATCTCACTCCCACGTGCCAGCCGTGCTCTGTCCTTTACCAGGAATAAAACCAGTTTAATTTTGCTGCTCGACGTTAGCATGTGGACGCCTCTGTCTGAAAAACCGTCACCGTGATGCCGACCTCTGCTTTGACCTGCTTATATTAATTTAAAAGCTGGTTTTACTAAGCCTGTACGTGCAACCAACAAGCGAAAAGTATCTCCAGTCCCATATCTCAGTCTGCGGAATCCCAGCTCCAGCTGGAGGAGGTGGCGGGCACGGGAGTGCGTGGGACGGGGTATCCCCTCCCTCTTCCTCCGCTGCTTCGCGATTCCAGCCTCTACTCTTTCTCCTTCCCCAGGCCGCCGAGCTTTCATCGGAGTTGGCTTTGTCGACCGAGGGGATGCTTTTGACTTCAACGTGGCTCTCCAAGACCATTTCAAGTGAGTTTGTGCCTCTCCCTGTGTCCCCTCCGCTCAACTTTTTTTTGCGGGTGTCTGCGGAAATGGAGGGGAAGAGGAAGCTGCGAGCTCCTGTTGCGCTTGAGTGGGCAAGCGTGGTGTAAAGAGGTGGAAACGCCTGTTCCTCTGCGCAGCCTTTGTGCAGGCAGCTCTCCCTCTCACAGATATTTCCCAGCGGGCTCCCAGACTGGGCTTCCCAG
Source organism: Himantopus leucocephalus (assembly GCA_003993805.1). Classification (NCBI taxonomy): domain Eukaryota; kingdom Metazoa; phylum Chordata; class Aves; order Charadriiformes; family Recurvirostridae; genus Himantopus; species Himantopus leucocephalus. Next base: position 6,652,492 of record RSEF01000021.1, read on the forward strand.
TCCAAAACTGGGCACATTCCCTAATTCCTTCTTTTCACGTGCTGCCAGTAAGGGGCTGCTCCTGAGGGACTGGGACGCTGCTCCGGCTGCTGGCGGATAGTGGGGCTTTGGGGCAGGATTGGATGTGCTGCCGGCTGGAGGATCCGTGCGGCTCGAGCACTGGCAGCCGCTGGTAGGAATCATTCCCCCAGCGCTGCCCGTAGCATGTCGCATCCAGCGCCTTTAAGAGCTGCAGCCGGGCAGGGGGGGATGATCTTGGGCGGGATTTGTCCGGGAGAGCCTCAGGCAGGTTGTTGATGTGTCTTTTTGTGCTTATTTAATTCCTGCAGGTGGGTGAGGCAGCAGAGCGAGCTGGCCAAACAGGCCGAGAACCCCGAGCAGGGACCCAAACTGGATCTGGGCTTCAAGGAAGGGCAAACCATCAAACTCAACATTGCGGTGAGGGGCTTTCCCAGCTAAATCCGCTCCCCATGTTTCCCTTGGGGCGGCACAGGAGGAAGCAGCGGCTTCTCCCCGAAAACCCCGTGCAGGGGGATGCACAGTGCAGAGCCCTTTGTGATAATGCTGTGTGAAGTGATTTGCAGAGGGGGTGTGTTCGGAGATCCCGGTTACAGATCCGGGGCTGTGTGTTCGTGGTGGGGGTTTGCGGGTAAAAAACATCCTTGTTCTGACACCCTTTGTTCCTCCGGCAGGGGGATGTCGCAGCACAGCAGGGTTTTTCCCCAGAATAAAGCAATTTGGCTTCGTGCAAGCCATGGCTGGGAGAAATCGTGCTCCGGTTCTGGATTTAAATGTGATACTACCCAATTTTCCCCTCTCCTTCAGAATATGAAGAAAAAGGAAGGAGCAACGGGGAATACCAGACCACGTCCTACAGGTCCTGGGGGCCTGAGCTTGCTCCCGCCACCTCCTGGAGGAAAATCTGCTCCGGTTTGTCCTTCCGGAGAGCGGCCGTCTTCGCTCTCCACACCTGCCCAGCTCCCGGGCACCCCCATCACAGGTCCGTGGTGACGCAGCGACGACTAAAGCTCTTTAGCTTCAGTTTTATCCATCAAAGTTGGGAAAACAGAGGGAGAATCTGGGAATAAGAGTGAGAAATAACTCTTGACGTCTGTTTTCTTTCTTCCCGACTTTCCTGCCCACTGACAGACTCCCTCTTGTCCTGGCCGCAGCCCGCTGCTGCTCCCTCTGCCGCCGCTGACGTCTGGGGAGACTTTGCCAAAGCTTCGGGGTGAGGCCGTGCGGGGTTTGCGTGTGGCGTGGGCGATCCCTACAGCGTTAAAAGAAAAAAAAAAAACATCCGAACCAAATCCTCCTGGTTTTGCTGAAAAACCCTGCTGGGGGTGGGGGCACCGCTTCATCCGAAAACCCCTTTGGGATTTAAAAGCGGCTCTGATAGCAGATTCCCCCAGTTCAGTGCAGGCCCGTGGGCGCTGCCTTCCTCTTCCTCCCAGTGCCGGCAGCGCGTCCCGTCTTTCCCTGCTGATCTGTGGAGTGGGAAGAGTTTTCGGGCCACCCTGGAGGACCCATTTCTGCCTGTCCAGCTCCCTCCCCATGTGCCGCAGTCCATTTCAGGGTCTAAAACCTCATTTTTCCCCTCTTTTTTCTCTTTCTCCCTCCAGGTCGGCTTCTAACCAAACTCCGGCAAACGCCGGCTGGGTTCAGTTCTGACCCCGGCCCCTTCGCCGCTCTTCCCCACGCGGCTGCTGGGATCGTCGTGATTCCTTCAGGACCAAAGCAGGGACTTCGGGACACCCCGCTCCTGCCCTTAAATATCCCTCTCCCCGGCATCGAAATGCTGAAATAAATGCCGGAGAGCAAATGAACGCGTGCCTTAAAACACTCCGCACCAGCAGCCTCCGCGTTGGGAGCCTTTTATTTTTCGCCTGGATCGCAGCAAACCTCTGAGGCTTCTCCTTTCTGCCAAAAAAAAAAAAAAAAAGCCGTCAGCTTCGTCGCCTCTCCTTCATAACGAGAGGTTGAGCGAGTGCTCAGAGCAGGGAGACTCTCGCTCGCGGTGTTGCCCCAATTAAAGTAATTTTAGCCTCCTCGGAGACTTCTCCTCCGCTATCTCCTCGCATATTTGGGCTGGATAAATCCTTCCCGCGGTGGGGAGCATCCTCCTGGAGACGTCTCGCCTGCAAAAATCCAGACGGACGCCGAGTGTCACCCCAATTTTTTTCTCAGCGCTTAACTCTGCGCTGCGGGAGGCGGGGAGCCGGACCGCTGCGTTTTGATGCTGGAATTCCTAATTTCTTGCTCCGGGAAGATTACTACTGTTTTTCACGCCTCTATTTTGAAGAGAGATTTTTACTTCTTTCTGCGGACATTTTATGAAGCGATATATGCAATGAAGGACAGAGTGGAGTCGGTCTCTTTGACAGAGCTGGGGTTGAGATTCCTCTTTAAACAAATAAATATTTTCTTACCTATTTATATTAAGGCCTTTCAGCGGACAGAATCCTGCTGGTTGTTTATTTTTTATTATTTTAACCATTTCCATTTCCAACAGGATGACGAGCGTTTTGGTTTCAGAGCTTAACTTTGCCTGGCAGCGAGCGTGCAAACCCAGGGGAGAGACGTAACGCTTCAAAGCGAATAATAAAATGGTTTTGATGCCAAATAGGGATTTTTTTTTTTTTTTTACCCCCCCTCCCCCGGTGAGGGTTCGGAGGGGCTGTGAGGAGCTTTTATGGTTCCCCCTCCTTTCTGGTGACGAGGAGACTGTCTGGGACAGCGAAGCACAACACACTCTTGTTGCTTAGCAGTGATTTTACTGTTGTGAAGGACTCCGGGAGGGGAAGGTAAGGAAAGAAATGAGGGGGGGGAAAAAAGAAGGTTTTTTGCGTCCCCAACGCGAGGGGGGAGGCTCGAGGCAAACTCCCGCTGGCCGGAGGGATCTGAGATCCCATAAATCTTCAATCCCGTGGCTCTCGGGGTAGGAGAAAGGGCGCTTTCGCTGGGAAGAGAGCGGCCGGGAGACGCTGACCCTCTCCGGAGGGCGGTTCGGGGTCGGATCGGTGATTTATTTTGGGAGCGGGGGTGCCTCCAGCCCCCCGACACGGGGGATTTTGAGCTCGGGTTGGGGATTTAACCACCACGTTCCCTGCTGGGGTGGGGGCAGAAAGTCTTTTAATTACCCCCGGGGGGGGGGGGGNGCATAGCGGGGGGACATCCCCGAGGGGGGGGGTTTAATGCCGCTTCGCCCCCGTAGCAACCCTGGCACGCTCCACCCCAAAGCTTTTCCTGCCAGAGCAAACCCTTGGGATTTAATGAGCTTAACGAGGGCCGGGATTTAACGAAAGGGCTGGCGTACTCTCCCCAAGGAGCTCCTTTCCCCGGTGGGAGCCAGCACCATCCTGCCTGGCGGGGGACAGCGCCGCAAAGTAAGCACGTTCCCATCGATTTTGGGCACGGGGAAGCGCCGGGCGCTGCTATTTTTTAATATTTTCCATTATTTTCCTAATTTCCCTCTTGCTGAGAGCCTCGTGGGTTGGTTTTATTTACAAAGCCCTGCTTGGCGGGGAGGGGGGGGGAGGTGGGGAATATTTTGGGATAATTTTGGGGGTGGATGCTAAAATGTCACCGCTCGTGACCTCACGCCGGTGGCGCGTTGGGACCCCCTCCCCCAGGGAGGTGGCCAGGAAGAGGAGGGTCCCCGGTCCCGCCGTCACGCGGGGAGGGGGAAGGCGAGGATTTCGGGCTAATCCCGACCACGCATCCGCTTTCTGCTGGCAGGCGACGAAGTGAAAGGGAACCCCCAAAAATCCCGGGAAAGGGCTTCGGAGCGAGGAGGCCGCGGCCAAGGGGGGGTGCGCAGGGCTCGGTGGACCCTTCCACCCCCCCCCCCCCCCCCCCCCCCCCCCCCCCCCCCCCCCCCCCCCNTGGGGAGCCCATGAGCGAAGCGGAGCCCACGGAGGAGGCGGTGGTTGAGGTGGGGGTCCCCATCCCGGTCCCTGTCCCCATCCCTGTGCCCCCCCTTCGCCGGCGGGAACTGGTGGCGGCTCTCGCGGGAGCGGCCACGGAGTGACGGCAAGGCGGGGGGAGGACGACGGCGGCGGAGTTTGCGATTGCAAATGGCACTTTTGCAGCGGGTTTTTGCAAGTGCAAAATGGTACTTTTTGTGATCGGGAAGGCAAATCCGCGGCGGTTCCGTGACTGCAGCCGCAAATCCGCAGCAGTTCTGTGGTTGCAGTTGCGTTTCTGCAGCGGTTTGGTGATAGCGGCGGTAAATCGGCAGCACTTCTGGGATGGAAAACACAAGTTTGCAGCAGTTTTGCGGTTGCAGCAGCAGTTTTGCGATTGCAGCAGCAGTTTTGCAGTTGCAGCAGCAGTTCTGCAGCGGTTTTGTGATAGCAGCAGTAAATCTACAGCGCTTTTGTGACGGCCAACACAAATTTGCGGTGGTTTTGCGATTGCAACTGCGAATTTTCAGCGGTTTGGGGGATCACAACTGCAAATTTGCAGCAGCTTTGCGATCGCAGCTATAAATCTGCTGCACTCTTGTGATCACAAACAAATTTGCAGCAGTTTTGTGATTGCAACTGAGAAACTGCAGCGGTTTTGTGGTCGCAAACACAAATTTGCAGCGATTTTGCTGTCATAACTGCAAATTTGTGGCGGTTTTGCGATTGCAGCTATAAATCTGCAGCAGTTCTGTGATTGCAGCTGCAAATCTGCAGCAGTTTTGTGGTTGCAACTGCAGTTCTGCAGCAGTTGTGTGATAGCAGCAGTAAATTGGCAGCGCTTTTGTGATGGCAACCAGAAATTCGTGGTGGTTTTGCGACTGCAACTGCAAATTTGCAGTGGTTTGGTATCATAACTGCAAATTTGTGGCAGTTTTGCGGTTGCAAACATAAATCTGCAGCAGTTTTGTGATGGCAACCACAGATCCGCAGAGGTTTTGCGATTGCAACTGCAAGTCTGCAGCAGTTTCACAATTGGAAACACAAATTTGCGGAGGTTTTATGATGATAACTGCAAATTTGCGGTAGTTTTGCGATTGCAGCTATAAATCCGCAGCGGTTTTGTGACTGCAAACACGGATCTGCAGGGCTTTTGTGATCACAACTATAAACGTGCGGTGGATTTGCGATCGCAAGCGCAAATCTGCCACTGTCTTGCGATTGCAGCTGTAAATCTGCAGCGCTCTTGCGATCACAGCCGCGAATCTGTAGCGGTCCTGCGATCACAACTGCAAATTTGCAGCGCTTTTGCGCTCGCAGCTGCAAATCTGCAGCGCTTAAATGATTGCAACGACAAATTTGCAGTGCTTTTGCGATCGCCGCTGTTAAATTTCCCGCGGTCTTGCGACTGCAGCTGCAAACCCGCAGCAGTTTTGCCGTTCCGAATGCACGTTTGCGATGGTTTTGCCATTGCAAATGCGCATCTGCAGCAGTTTTCCCATTGCGGACCGCGTCGCTCGGCATGTCTGAGTTGCACGGAGCGAAGCGTTTGCGGCTGAGGGGGGGGGGGAAATGCTTTTTGTGGCATCGGCCGAGCGCGTGGGGAAGGCTCAGCGCAGCCCCCGCACCGTCCCCGTCGAAGGAACAAAGCAGCTCTTGGCTGCAAAGGGCATCTTGGCTCCATCCCGGGGCCGGATCCCCATCCCGCGGCCGGATCCCAATCCTGCCGCTTTCCGAAGCCGGCCTGAGCCCCGTCCCCGTCCCGCAGCGGCCGTCGCGGGGGCCATGTCCTCGCTGCTGTCCCTCCAGGAGGAGAACCGCATCCTGCAGCAGGAGCTGTCGCGCGTCGAGGACTTGCTGGCTCAGAGCCGGGCGGAGCGCGATGAGTTGGCCATCAAGTACAACGCCATCAGCGAGCGGGTATGTCACCGACTGGGTTTAACCCCAAACCACCCATTTTAACCCCAAAATCAAGGCGACGCATGCTGCAACCTTTGCATTCCCCATGCTTGGAGAGGGAGATGCTACGACATCCCGGCGACGGGAATTTCGCTGCCGTCCATCCGACTTGTCCGGACCTGTCCCGGCTTGCTGGAGCTTGTCCTGCGGGATACACAAAGCATCTCCCCCCCCCGCACCCCCAATCCCTATTTTATTTATCCCGCTGCTTGTTGGGAAGTGGGGGACCCCCCCGCCCATCAGCATCCCTCACCTTTGCATCCCTTAAAGGATTAAAATTCCTTAAAGGAATTAAAAAGGGTTTTGGGCAGCGGCCAGCTGCTGATCGTGGCTCCTGGGGAAACCCGAATTAAGGGGCTTTTGGGTTTTTTTGGGGGGGGCAGCCCCTCTGTTGGTGCCTGGTTATTGACGCGCACACACCCCCCGCCCCCCCAAATATCAGGAAAATCCTCCAAAGGGAATCACCACCGCTGAGCCCGAAGATCCTTTACCCATCGGTTAATCCCTGCGCAAGGCGGGATGGGGCTCTGCCGAACCCTGCGATTCAAAGTTGGGTTATTTTGAAAAGCAGCCCCAAATTTCCCTATTCATCCCCACCCTGTGCATGCAAAGACGGGGAGGGGGGGGGGGATGCAAAATTTGGGGTGTGTGTGTGTGTCTCAGCTTTGGCCGTATGGGGGTTTGCCGTAGGACCACCCCGAAGCGATGGATTTTTGGATGGGGTGTTGCGGGTGGAGTGGGAGGATGCTCGGAGGGCGCTGGAAGAGGGGAGGGGGGGTGGAATTTAGCATCCCGATGGGTGGGTGCCGGCACGTCCCGCATCCCGTCCCAGCTGGAACAAACCCTGCGGCTGGAGACGGGCGAGCGGGAGACGGCGGAGAGCCGGAGCCTGGCTCAGCACAACATCGAGCTGCGGCGGCTGCTGGAGGAGGAACAAGCCGCCTACAAGCGCAAGCTGCAGGCGTACCAGGAGGGCCAGCAGCGGCAAGCCCAGCTGGTGCAGAAGCTCCAAGCCAAGGTCAATCCTTCCCCCGGGGGACACAAGGACATTTTGGGGACCCTCCTACCCATATCGGGTGTCACTCACCCCATCCCCTCGTCCCAGGTGTTGCAGTATAAGAAGAAATGCGGCGAAGTGGAGCAGCAGCTGCTGGAGAAGGCGACCGAGCTGGAGCAGGAGAGGCTGACGGTGAGGGATGGGGTTTTTTTTTTGGGGAGGGGGGTGGGGGTGTCCCCTGCCGCGAACCTCCCCCAAATTGGGGTTACGGTGAGCGGGCTGATGTCCCCGCAGAGCCAACTGGATGCGAGCGGCTCGCAGCCGGAGGAGGAGAGCAGCAACGAGCTGGAGAACGCCCTGATCCGGCTGGAAGAGGAACAGCAGAGGTAAGCGGGGGTCCCTGGGGAGCTGCGGGACACCCCCCCCCCCGCCAAAAGGGTGACACTCCGGTCCCATGTGTGACCCCCCCATCCCAGGAGCAGCAGCCTGGTGCAGGTGAACTCGATGCTGCGGGAGCAGTTGGAACAAGCCAACGTGGCCAACGCGGCGCTGAGCGAGGACATCCGCAAGCTGACGGCCGACTGGGCGCGGGCACGGGACGAGCTGGAGCAGCGGGAGGCGGAGTGGAGGCGCGAGGAGGAGGTTTGGGGGGGCCCCGGGGATGGGGGGGGGCGGGCACTGGGAATGCTGCAGGGAGCAGGATGGAGCGTGGTGGGCAGAGGGATGTGGGAATGTGGCATGGAAAGGGATGCGGGGAGGGATGAAGGATCGCTGGGAGGGATGCAGGACCACAGAGAGGGATGCGGGGCCATGGGGGATGTTGCATGGAGAAGAATTTGGGGGCGCAGGGGATGCGGCATGTGATGAGAGGCAGAGGGATGCAGCACGGAAAGGGATGCAGGACCACTGGGGAGGGATGCAGGACCACAGAGAGGGATGCGGGGCCATGGGGGATGTTGCATGGAGAAGAATTTGGGGGTGCAGGGGATGCAGCACGTGATGGGAGGGCGATGCGACGCAGAGGAATGCAGGGATGCAGCACGTAAAGGGATACAGGACCACCGGGGAGGGATGCAGGACCACAGGGAGGGATGTAGGGCCACCAGGAGGGATGCAGGCCAATGGGGATGTTGCATGGAGAAGTATTTGGGGATGCAGCATGTGATGGGAGAGCGACACGAGGCAGAGGGATGCAGGGATGTGGCATGGAAAAGGATGCAGGAATGCAGAGAGGGATGTGAGGCTGTGGGGAGGGATGCAGGGCCATGGGGGATGTTGCACAGAGAAGAATTAGGGGGTGCAGGGAATGCGGCACGTGATGGGAGGGTGATGCGAGGCAGAGGAATGTGGGAATGTGGCATGGAAAGGGATGTGGGGAGGGATGAAGGATCACTGGGATGGATGCAGGACCACCAGAAGGGATGCGGGGCCATGGGAGATGTTGCATGGAGAAGAATTTGGGGGTGCAGGGGATGCGGCACATGATGAGAGGGTGATGCGACGCAGAGGCATGCAGGGATGCGGTGTGGCGAGGGATGCAGGACCACCGGGGAGGGATGTGGGGCCATGGGGGATGTTACGTGAAGAATTTGGAGGTGTAGGGGATGCGGCATGTGATGGGAGGGTAATGCGAGGCAGAGGGATGCAGGGATGTGGCGTGGAAAGGAATGCGGGGCCGTAGGGGATGTTGCATGGAGAAGAATTTGGGGATGCAGCACACGATGGAAGGGCGATGCGATGCGGAGGCATGCAGGGATGCGGCACGGGGAGGGATGCAGGACCACAGGGAGGGATGTAGGGCCACCAAGAGTGATGTGGGGCCATGGGGGATATTGGATGGAGAAGAATTTGGGGGATGCAGGGGATGCAGCACATGATGGGAGGGCGATGCGTGGCAGCGGGCTGCGTCCCCCATCCCTCTCCGTGCAGGGCGGAAGGGAACTGGGTTGCGGGGCTGCCGGCTGCGGAGACCCGTGGGGGTGATGGGTGCGGACATGGAGGGTGTTGCATGGAGATTTGGGGACCAGAGGGAGAGAGGGATGGGAGGGGGGGGGGCCGGGGGAGGTGGCGATGCTGCCTGGGGGGGGCTGCACGGCAGAGGTGGCTGCATGGGGAGGGACCCCGGCACCCGGTGGGGACCGACAGCGCTCCATCCCGCGGGCAGTCCTTCAACACCTACTTCAGCAACGAGCACAGCCGGCTCCTGACCCTCTGGAGGCAGGTGGTGGCCTTCAGGCGTCACTTCGGGGAGATGAAAGCCACCACCGAGAGGTCAGGAGGGTCCCGGGGTGTCCTGGGGTGTCCCTGGAGGTCCTCGAGGACCACCGGATTCCCAGGGATGGCCGGCCGGGTCCGATCCTGCATCTCCCAATGCAGGGATCTATCGGAGCTGCGGCACGAGGCGTCGCGGGCGGGCAGGGCTGCGCACGCCGCCTGCCTTCACCTGGCCGCCAACCTGCGGCTGGCCGAGAGCCAGGCCGGCGCCGCGCGGGAGAAGCAGGCGATGCGGCTGGCGCAGCTGGAGGAGCAGCTGGCGGCGCGGGCGCGGGACGCCGACCTGGAGAAAGCCGCCCTCAGCACCAGGTACCGTGGGGGGGTTCGGTGGTGGTTTTTTTTTTGGGGGGGGGG
>RSEF01000021.1:6708550-6719078 GCA_003993805.1 Himantopus leucocephalus
AAAAAAAAAAAAAAAGGGGTGGGGGGAATAAAGCCTGGCTGAAATCGTTCGGTTTTGCAAGGCAGGTTCGGAAAGCCCCGGGGGGCTGCACGGATCAATGACCCCATGTGCCCGGACATATCCCGTTCCCCTCCCATCCGCTGCGTGTATCAACAGAATATTTATAAATCAATTGAAAGCAATTAATCAGCTCGAGGAAGATAAGGGATAATGAAGAAAAGAAATGAGCTGGCGATGCACAAACAGAGTTCCTCCGGGGAGGAACCGCTGTGGTTGGAAGCCTCCTCTGCAAAGCCTATTAGCTCCACTTAAAAAAGAAATTTAAAAGAGGCAACCTGAATAATTAAAATGAAGAGTTAATGGTTCATGCCAACAGCTTCTAAAAACCTGCGGCAGCCGTGTCTGTTAACCAACACTGCCAACTGACTAAAGGACCTGTAGAAGAACCCTCGCCCCGCACCGCGGAGGGATGCTCGGCTGGATTCCCGCATCCCGCCGGAATGACGGACCGAGGGCGCTGGAGCCAGGGAGGCTCGTGTGGATGCTGTGAACCGCACAGGGCACACTGCCGTCCTGCCAGGTTCATTTCGGCAACCAACCCCTTCTAGCTGAGCTGTAAATAATAACGGCGAAACAACCTGAAGACTTGAGGGGAAGCCTCCAGGGATATACAGCCTCATATGACCCATCCGACGCACCCCAGGGTGGCCTTCCAATCGCCAACCCACTCCTCATCAGCAAAGCCAGTGCTAAATATACTGTCATTGCACTCACTAACTGAGAACTTAACCTCTGGCAGAGCAGCCAGCGCTCTCATTTTCCGTATGGTTTTCCTACGGATTTTTCCATCCTAATCCTTCAACCCCAAACTTTGGGAATGGGAGTGTCAGGACAAGAATTTTTTTTTTTTTTCTCCAATGAGGGTCACGAGACACCAGCCCAGGTCACCCAGAGAGGGGGTGGATGCCCCATCCCTGGAGACATTCAAGGCCAGGTTGGACAGGGCATGGAGCAACCTGGTCTAGTTGAAGATGTCCCTGCCCATGGTAGGGGGGTTGAAACTAGATGGCCTTTAAAGGTCCCTTCTAACCCAAACCATCCTATGATTCTAAGATCAGCAGCACTTTCCTTGGCTGTATTGCTGCTGTTCATTATGTATTTCATACCCACAGAAGATGCCAACACCAGCACACCACGCTGAATCTTGTCTGCAAGACCAGCATCACCATGATGGTGCTACCAAGAACCAGGCACTCTTCACCAAACTTAGACCCCTGTGCTGCTCTGACGGGGGTTACAAGCTGCCACTTCATTTTTGAGGAGCAGCCAAAACCGCCACGTCCTCCAGCGGTGACCTGCATCCTACGGGAAAGCTCCCGGGGATGCCTACAAGAAGCTTTCCCAAATTTGCGACTTAAAATCCCCGTCCCTCCTTCTCTGGTGCTGCAGGATCCCACCCCAGAGCCGACAGCCGGGTGGGCATCTTAGTAAGAAAGGGCTCACAAAGAGCCGCCAGTTCAGAGGACGAACAGGCAGCGTTTTAATACAATACTCGCCTTTTTCAAGTAACACTCGACGAAATTGCCAGGTCAGGGCTGAAGCCCACGTGGGTTTTGTGGCGGTGAAGGAGAAAAAGCATCTCCCCGTCTTACTCGCCAACGTGCAAGGCAGCAATTTAACCTTCAACGAAGAGCTCAAATTCATTTAGTAACAGCCCTTATCTACAGGCTTGGGGCAGAATAATTCTACCGAGAACAATATATAATAGATAAAAATAACTGCACTGCAGCAAGGAGACGGATAGCGCGGTGCAGGGCAGTACCGAGCAGCTTTCTCCCCGCTAAAGCAGCCCATCAATTTAATGGCAAGTTACGGGCCGACGGCGGGAAAACTGCCCCCAATTCGGACGTTCAAGGGGCTAATGTCGATTTAAAAGCCTTTCGCTTGTCTTGGCGGATGCGAATCCGCAGGCTGAGCCCACGTCACGCGTAACCGGGATGTTCCCCAGCAGCCCCAGAGCATCTCTGCTCCCGCGTCTGCAGCCCATCGCTATTAAGTGACTCAGAGCCCCACTTACAAAAGCTTTTTTCCTTTTTAAATAAATAAAAAAAAAAAACAAAGCCAAGCCTGAAGGTCTTTCCAAGTGCCTAAGCAGTGAGGGAGAAACATTTTATTTACCCGCCACTCAGTGAACTTCCAAACTATGTTTATTAAAACTCCCTTCGCAGCAAAGTCTGTCTTTCCCTGCCAGGAGGCGCAGGACAAGAATCAACTGCCTGAAGGTTTTCAACCATTCGCGTAACATCAAAACTTTACCACCACCACCAAATATCACGGCACACCTGACTGCAATGAGGTAAATACACCCCTGCCCCATAAAAAGACCAAACTGGTACCAACAGGCCGATAATGGGGAACCAAACTCCAACTGCTATCAAAAATATGCTTTTTTTTTTCCCCCCCCGCAATACCCGCAGCATTACTCAATCGGAGTGTCGTGACGGGCGGTGTAACACCGCATGCGTACGCGTGCACAAAGGCAGAAGATGCCATGTGAAGCTCGGAGGGCTGCGCTTGCCGCCTGCCCGGAATTAAATAACGCAGTAGGGTTGCAAAGTTAATAAAAGTGACAGCCTTTTATTAATCTTCGCTCGCGCCGCGGCGCGCGGAGCCGGCAAAGTTATCAGCGCCTCGCACCAGGCAAAGCCAGGGCTGGGAAAATAACACCTAAAAAAAAAAAAAATTAAAAACAAAACACAACAAAACCAACCAAACAAAAAGGAGCAGCAGAAGCCACAGCAGACGCATCCCAAAGCCAGAAGCAGACGCTCACGCTCTGGCAGCATCAGGTTGGAGTCCGGGGCTGGATCCCCACGGAATGACCTCCACATCGATATCGCTGGGGAGAGGCGCTCTTGCCAGGGTGGAAAATCGCACCCCGGAGAAGGCAGACATGTGAGGAAGCACAGCGAGCCAGCTAAGCAGAGGAAGAAAAACCTCCTGTTTTTTATTTCCAACCAGCTGAAGCAAAATAGTGATGCTTTCTGGAAGAAGCCACGCTCTGAAATGTTTTATCTGGACAGGCAGAAAGCCCGTGGAGGTCGAGCATTGCAATTCCTCGGGCAACAAAGCGCCAGGTGAGCACCGAGGGGCTCAGAAAAAATCAAGCTCCAAGAAAACACGGCGTTTACATCCGCTCCTGATGTGCCAAGCGCTGCACCATGGCTGGAAAACGGCAGCTGAAGGCTCGGTTTGATTTTTAAATTGCATTAAATGCCTTTCAAAGCTCCCCAGGAGGCACCCAGCGCTTAGTTAAGGTTACAGGGTGGTCGTGCAAAACCCTCGATGCCCCTTCTGATTTTAACGGGTCCCGCTGCCCTTGCACGGGATGGAAGCCGGAATTGCCACGTGGCACGTTCAAATCCTGGTCTCGCTGCTGGATTTTCCTGACCCCGGGGGGGAACCCTGGTGATTTTTACAACAGGTCTATGAGCCAGAAGGGAAAGCTGCTATCTCGTTTCCATCTGGGCTTGCTGCGGAGCACGGCTCTGACCCCCAGCATCCCTCGTCCCCAGGCAGAGCCGCAGAGAGCAGCGACCCCATGCCAGAAGCCTTCACCAACGCAACGGTCACCTGCAACTTTTAGCAGGTCCCTGCCACTGGGTTTCCTTCCCATTTCATAGCATGGTTTGGGTTGGAAGAGACCTTGAAGACCATCCCGTCCCACCCCCCTGCCCTGGGCAGGGACACCTCCCACCAGCCCAGGTTGCTCCAAGCCCCGTCCAACCTGGCCTTGAACACCTCCAGGGATGGGGCAGCCACAGCTTCTCGGGGCAACCTGTGCCAGGGGCTCACCGCCCTCACAGGGAAAAACTTCTCCGCAACCACTGCTGAAGCCCAGAGTGGACCTGCCGCAGCAGCTCCCGAAAGCATCGTAAAGGCCCTCACCAGCCAAGCAGCCCAGCTGGGAGCCTTCCAGTACCAGAACACTACTACCAAGACACAGTTTTATGGCTAAGCATTTGGGCACCACGTGCAATGTCCCAACAGCACCGTTGGTGTGACCGCAGGACAGGTATGGGGGGGGGGGAAAATCACTGCACTGTTCACAAACACCCCCAACCGCTCGTGCAACCACGATCCATGCTCTCACGTCCCATTCCCTGCTCATCTTCCCCCACGTCACTTCAGACATTAGGACACAGCAAGGATGCAGCAAGGATGCAACAAAGCTGCACAGTGCTGCACCGCGACAGACCTGCGGCGCTCGGGGTCACCCCCCTTCACACGGCGCATCCCCGATTTTCGCTGGCTGTCAGGACGCTGTTCGCACTCGGGCAGCCTACAGAGCTGCCACAGGGACGGTGACACTGCCGTGGGGAGGGATCCCGGCTCAGACGTGACATCCTTGATATTCCCAGCATCAGCGCTTGGGCGCAGCGTGCTCGGGAAGAACGAGGCGCACCGGGGAAGAGACGTTTATGCAGGGAGTAAAGAGATTACTGGAACAAGGTGTGCAGCAACTGGAGCGGCCAATTTGCACTATTTCATCACAATTCTCATCGTATTTATCAGGCTTAGATTTATTTATTTATTTATTTCCCCCTCCCAATCTTCACTCTTCCTCAAACGGACTCGTGCAAATCTCAGGTTTCAGCTTACAAATAAGAGTTCACAACTCTCCCTGGCAGAGAAGAGACTGTACTGCGTACACTGTGTACTGCACAGGCTCAGAAAGCAAAGCAAATACATGGAACCCTTATCTCTTCCACGTATACTTTATCACCTGAACCACGATTTTCGAAGAGCTAGAGTTAGTTAGAAAATGAAAATAGTAATAAATGACCCCAGGAGACAGGTACGCAAGGAGCAATTGGATTAACTCAAAACTAAATGGGATCAAAAATAATAATTCAACTATGGGTTTTCAACGCGTTACTCAAGCAAGACAAAAAAACCCAAATGTTGTTTCCTGCTGTTTACGCGCATAAAGGCTTCGATGCCGTGCACCTCTTCTACACTGCCCTCGCAGGACCTCTCCCGAGCTGTGCCCGGCACCGGGCACTGCCCCAGAACAAACAGCGTTGTACGGAAAAGATCAGGCCAATAATAACAGAAACATCTCAAGCGATTTGGGATTTGGAGGGGAAAAATAACCCGTGAAGGAGCAAGCGCAACGCATTTCGCTCGGTGCAAGCAACCGCGCGTGGGAAACGGATAGTCAGCTCCATCTGCAAGACGCGGTGGGCACGGGGTGTTTTCCAAGGTGGGGGACACGGAATAAAGATGTGTCCCAGGCTGTGTGCCGGGGGGGCACAGCCAAAGCCCGGGGTGACCCGCACGGCAGCCTCACCGCGCGGGGACTCAGCCCGGTCAGACCCAGGGATGGGGTCGCCGAGCCCTAAACCCTCGGCACGGTCAACAGGGGTTTCTTCGGGATGAGTCGGAGCAGTCCCCTGGAGCCAGAGACATGCTTGGCACCCAACGATGACTCCGGGGTCAGGCTTAAAACCGGAAAAATTAACGGAATAACTGGTCGTTGACACACCGGACACCCAACACCCACAAAGACTCAAAATTGTTCAAAGCTATTTTTTCCCCTTAAGCCAGGGAGGTTTTTAATATTTCAGCTGCTCTGTGCCTTATGCGTGCTGGGACGGGACGGCGGCCAAGTCCCCTCTCCCGGGGGCCGCCCGCGGGACTACAAGAAAAAAAAAACAACAAAAACCCTAAAACTATCTAAAAATCAGTCTGCCTGAAAGGGTCTCCATCCGACAGCTCGATATTTCTAAATACACAAGTCTCAGACGGTGCTTCAAATACCCAATTAAGAGGCTTTAGGAGGGGCAGAGCACGGCCCCAACCTTCCCCAAGTCGCGCCGCGTTTGGTAACTGCTCTTTTCCCCCAAATTTCCCCCCAGCTACGCTGCAGAACCAATTAAAAAAAAAAAAATCCCTTTGTTGGTTTTTTTTTGGTTTTTTTTGAGCAAGATTCACCCTCGCAGCACAGTCCCCGCAGGATTACAAATATTTGATGCAATCGGAAAGAAAACAAAACCGTCCCGCAATGACAACTGAGAGGGAAACAATCTGGGAAGTTTTAACCTTCAAAATCTGTCTCTTAATTCTGGTTGCGATTTCTGCAGGCGAGGGAGGAGGGAAAAAAAAACCCACAACCCAAGCGGTGTCTGCTTCTGCGTGACAAAGGCAACTTTAGACGGGATTTTAAAATAACACGACGACGCTATAATTAATGCCATTAAAATTCAAAGTGCAAAGACAACCGATAATCCCAGCCGGTTCCTGGGACAAGAATCAAATCGTGCAACGTACAGCTATTCGGCGCTGCTCGCCGCTATCGATTTCCTTTTATTGGAGGGGAAAAAAAAGAGCAAACAGACAACAAGGAAACCAAAACCTCTTTTAGTAACCCAGCCTGCCCGCTCGCCTGCGACACCAGCAGCTCAGCAAGCAAAAAGGAAACTCCTAGCAAACTCCGCACTCGGTTTCCAAAGTTAAAAAGCAAATTAAAGAAAAAAACGACCTGGAAATAACATCATCCCCTGGGCTGCGAAACCTGCCCAGGCATGAGTGCACCCGCAGATCCCGGAGGGAAGCACGGACCAGGCTCATCCCGGGGATGCAGGGGAAGAAGAGCCCCAGAGCATCCGCAGCGAGACGCGGCCTATAAACGCAACAATATCCGTCTGAAAATCCTGGACCTGCAGCACTCCCCCCGGAGCAAACGCTTCGGACACCTTAAGTCCCAAGTTTGCACACTTTTATATACCTCCAAGTTGCTGCAGCTATAAATTGGCCGTTGCGTTTGCAGGAGCACATTTAGATAAGACGAGGGGGAATGGCTTCAGACTGGAAGAAAGTAGATTTAGATGAGATATTAGGAGGAAATTGTTGGCTGTGCAGGTGGTGAGCCCCTGGCGCAGGTTGCCCCGAGAAGCTGTGGCTGCCCCATCCCTGGAGGTGTTCAAGGCCAGGTTGGACGGGGCTTGGAGCAACCTGGGCTGGTGGGAGGTGTCCCTGCCCAGGGCAGGGGGGTGGAACGAGATGGTCTTCAAGGTCCTTTCCAACCTAAACCATTCTATGATTTAGGAGGAAACAAGCAAAAATAAATAGAACTTAACTATTTCTTAAACACACAGTCGAATACCAGCTTGATTTTACACCAATTAATCCTACAGCCAGAGATTTCACTCTGTTCTTCAACCCACTCGCAAAATCCTCCCGAAAGATTGCCGGGGATTATCTTGTTTAGTGAGCCAGTTATAATCCCCCCGATAAGAGGAGCTGATCCGGGCGGAGAGGCATTGGCTCGACGCTATTTGCAAATAAAAATTCAAACGGAGATAGCGGCAGGTTTGCTCAGCCTCCTGCCTTATCTCCCAGAGCGTGGCAGAGGGAGAGATTATTTGATCCAACTCTGGCCGGGGAAGGAAACCAGGGCTCCAGGGGAATTTCAGCGAAGGCATTTTCTTCCAGGCACTGGCAGCCCTAAGCCCTCCGCAGAAAATCAAAATACAGCAACAGAAAAGCCCAGCGGGGACCTGCCCGCGGGGAGTTTTGGGAACAGACACCTGGAAATTGGGTGTCCTGCGACTATGGGTTCTTATATGGGGAAAAGCCCCTATAAGCCGTACCCGACCAACCCACACGCAAAGTTAAAACCTTATAAAAATCCCTTCCTCATTGCACGTAACAGCAGTCTGGCCACAACGCGGCCGGTCCCCGCCGGCAGCTCCCCGGGACGGAGGCTGCGGTCCCCCCCAGGATGGCTGGAAACGCACGCTGCCCTGCGAGAAATCCCCGGAGAACCGAATTCAGCTTTTCGGCATCACAAGCAGCATCTCCAGAGAGAACGAGTCCAAGAGAAACTTCCCCCGCCTTCGCAGCTATAAATAGGGTACAGGACTGGATGTTATCTGCGATGCTTAACGTAGTCATTCCAGTTAAGTCGCCCTTGGGAATTGCAACCGTGACTATTCTGCTGCTGGAAAGTTATCTGCAATCGATTAAAGATTTTTTTGATTTTTTTTTTTTAACTATTTTTTGTCTTTTGGGGTCAAGAATCACAAATGAAGCCACCTGGAGCAATTCGCACCCTCAAGCCTGGTTGGGGAAGGGTCAGCAACCACACAAAGCACTCATCAACTTTAAAAGAGATGAAGACCGGGTGGCAGGAGAACGGGGTTTATCCCAAAACCAGCTTCTCCCTGGAAATTGCATCTCTTTGGGAGCCGGGTCCTTTCCACCCTCCTCAGTGGCCATGGTTATTTGGGCTCCATCAATACCACCAGGTCCCAGTTACACCTTCAAGGGGATCTATAAGCCTCCAGTACCCCGTAACAGGAACACGACCAGATTTACAGGCAGGAATCTCTCTCCAAATGCCCGGGGGAATTGTGTTTTGCAGGGGACAAGGGGAGCCCTGGGGGGGATATCCATATTTTAAGGAGTGCCGTGACTCGAGGACCAGCCAACCAGCATCTCCCCCGGCCACCTCTCATGTCTCTGCTCCGCCATCGCAGCGGAGAAAGGGAGGAAAAACAGATCAAGAGAGCCATGCGGGGAAAATAATGAGTTTTGATTGCGCCGGCGGCACAAGGTACGAATACAGAGCGCAGGTGGGGGCAGAGAAATCCATCGGCAATGCGATGGGGGGCATCACGCACAGTATACAACCGCAGGGGTGCCCGAGGCGATGCTGCGCACGGACCACCCTGATGCTGTGCGTGCTCCAAGGGACGGGTCGGGGCATCGTCCCTCACCCAGCCCGACCCCAAACTGCACCCTCAGCCCCAGGGACCAGCTCAGCCCCCCCCCAGTTAGCCAAAAGAGGGGTCTTCCTTGCCCTGACACCGGCTGCACCTCTGCTCAGCTCCTGTCGGCAACGCGCTCGCTGGGTTATACCCATGGGAACAAAAAGGGCACCGCTAACCACTTGGAGGAGATACTGCTACATTCCCCCCCTGCAGAAGAAAAGCATCACAGCCCGGGCTACGACCCCACCGGGTCACCAGCTCCGGGCTCGGCATCTCCTATTTATCCTACATCCCTGCCCGCCTGCCGCAGCGTCACGTTTTGGGGCTGCCACCCGCAGAAGAGCACCCCGCTGCACGGTCAGCCGCAAACAACCCCCCCCATCCTGCAAAACCATGAAACCAGCTTTACAAAAAAAAAAAAATTAAATCAAGAGAGTAAAAATGCACACACTGAGGTTCTTCTGCCTGCCACCTACTCTTGCATACACCGGATTTTTGGGGGAAGCTACGAGGAAAACACAGAGCAACTACAAAACTGCTGCAAACAGTGATGCGCCACATCCCCAGGCTCTCACGGGCACAAGCACATAATACGCTTTCAGAGAGAAAACAGCTTTTCAGGGGGGATGGCAAACACATTTTTCAAGAATATTGTCTAAACACAATCCTCCTCCTTTTTTTTTTGGTAAAAAAGGTTAAGCATGGAACGATGCCATGGCCCTGCATCCCAACAGCCTCAGTGAACGGCAGGGTAGGTTGCCATGAAAATATGAATTAAAAGGCTAATTTTTAGCTATCCAAGGGGTTGTGTTTTTTTTGAAAAAATGTAACTGTGCCTGCTCTGAAGAAGCAATAGTGGTGCACAAAGATAACCCAAATGCTGAGCCCTCGGGGCCCGGCAGCACCCCCTTCCCCACGGGTATCACTCCCGCCAAGCACACGACGCGGGACCGGGACTGATGGAAGAAGGCAGCAGCAAACCCCGCGACCGGCCGAGATGGACGGCTCTGCGATTCCTGCCAAAATATTTCACGAAGCAGCTGTGCGTTAACAAAAACGCAGAGAAACACCCCGGCTTCCAGCCTGAACCAATCCCACCCATTCACACACGGCATTTCCCTGGCTACGTCATTGCCACAAAGCCTATTATCTCCCACACCAGTTGTTGAAGTGTCATTGGGACAACTCAAATGAGAGGTTAAATTCTCCTATACGCACCGTTTTAGTAATAACAGCCCTTTTATAGTCAGCGATATACAGCAGGGGAGGGAGAAGGGAGGCTCCCAGGCTGACGAAGGGGATGCTCAGCCCCCCCCAGGGCTGCAAATTCATTATTCTCCCCCTCATCTTCTGCAGAACAATTACTTC
The DNA here is from genome assembly GCA_003993805.1 of Himantopus leucocephalus. NCBI lineage: Eukaryota > Metazoa > Chordata > Aves > Charadriiformes > Recurvirostridae > Himantopus > Himantopus leucocephalus. The sequence continues at coordinate 6,718,696 of RSEF01000021.1, forward strand.
TTGCTCCTTGAGCGGAGCTTTACTCCATTTGGGGAGAAACGCGGACCGGAGATACGCACCTCCGCCACGCCAGGGCGGGGAATTTCGTAAGAGGGCATAAACCAGGTGTAACACCGACGGAGTTGTGCGGGATCTCACAGCCTGTTTGCGGATGCGCGTCGCCACCCCCAGCTCGCGCGTTCACATTTCCACCAGCCCCCACCAGTCCTGTGATGCACCACGCGAGGCTGCGCTTCCCAGGGCCTCTCCATCCTCCTGGAGGAGTTCCCAAGAATTATTTTAAGCAGTCCAATATACTCTTTTATACATTGAGGCCGTTTACATTTTAATTGTTTAATTCAAAATTAAAAGCATGTTTTACATTAACACCCAAAACAAGGCGG
>RSEF01000021.1:6719093-6739750 GCA_003993805.1 Himantopus leucocephalus
GGGGGGGGGGGGGGGGGGGGGAAGCATACTCCAAAAATATAATATTTGCAAGAGATAATTCCACACATGAATATTCTCAATTATCTCCCCATCCCGCAGTTCTCCCTCTTATCTATCCCCAAAGCTGCAAAAAGTAACTTCAAAGCCAAATCCTGTTTCCAACTGGAAACCGGCGCGCTGGTCCCCGGTGGGCTCAGGGGGGTGCCGGAGGTGGCTCACCGCAGGGCAGCGGGGATGCTCGGCCCCCGCCGACACGTCCCCTCTCTCCGCTCAGGGATCACCAACCCCAAAATGGCCACGACGCCCTACTGCATACATAAAGGCGTATATTGCCTCCACTGCCACCGGCCCACGGAACACGTTGAGGACCAAAACGTGCCCTTGGCACGGGCAGCATCGCTCCCGCTCGGCAGAACCCACGCGAGGACGGGGAACTTTGTGATCCTCAACACAAGCAGACATGCGCCATCCCAACAATCTCAAGCCCCAGGAGGAGGTGGGGAGCTGGGGAACGCGCCGTCCAACCAGACTAAGCTCCAAAAATCATCTTTTGAGATGCCACAAAGCGGCGGTTCTCCCCAAGAGCCATCGGGGCACGAAGGACGCAAGCAGAGACCTAACTTCTACCCCTGCAACAGACCCCTGGCTTTTATCTCTGCTCCCCAAGTCCGGAGGATCCCACCACGGATCAACGTCAGTGAGGGCTGAGCGGGCTCTGACCCTCTTCAGCACAGCAGCGCTAACTCCCCCCACCCAAAAAAAAACCCCAAAAAAAGAGAATTCCACCAAAATTCAGACCAAGCCGCCGCATTTCAGACACGCAGCGATCCCGATCCCGGGCTTTTCAGCTCAACCATCTCGCACGAAAGCGAGGAATTTCCCTCCCAGTGAATAGCGGTTTATACATTCTTTGGCAACTGCATTACCACGAGCAAACACAATCTGTATTTCTGCCTCGCTCATTTGTTTGCCAAGCGCATTTGAAAGGAATATTTTATCCGCCGCCAGATAAACCCCCGGAGGCTTCGCCTCCTGACGTAAGCACCGAGTTTCGCTGCAGGTAAGAGGCTCGTTCCCGCAGAAAGCCACCTCGAGAAACCCCACCTGAATAAATCCCATCTGCAAAGGGCGTCTGAGCGGCTTAACGCGAGAATTGAGGGGGTCGAGGAGGTGTCCACCCCAACCACCATCTCTGCCCAGAGCATCCCAGTCCCGCTTCTGAGCCGGGATAAAACACAGCGGCGTGGAGGGTGGGGGAAAAAGGGAGAAAATGGAGCTGGTTCTGCTTTTCTATAGGTTTGGGCTGAGCTCAACTCTGCATCCTGGAAGCAACAATATTGGGATTAAACCAAGCCATTTGCAGCTTGGTTCATTTTCCTAGGAAATCATTTAAATGACAAAACTCCCTTTAAAATGCCAAAAACGGGCATTTGTGGTTCCACGAGCATTATTTTTTTTTCTTTCTCCTCGGTGATCTGCGTATCAAATTCACTTCCATTTAGGAAAAAAAAATAAAGGAGATGGAGGAAAGGGCTCGTTTGACTCCTTTGCTTTTTGCCCTGACCCAGCGAGCCCCCGCAGCCCAGCCCAGCCTTCCCAGCACGGCGGGAGCATCCCGGGGCACCGCAGCTCCGCGCGCTGCGACCGCCCGGGAACGGCCGAACGACGGCAGCACCCGCGCAAAGAAGTTATTACGCTCTCCTCTGAGCTGGGTCTGCTGGAGCCAAACAAACGGAGATGTATCCCTGCCCCGCAAGCAGAGGCTGCTCTGAACGCACCGCGGAAGAGATCTGCGAGGAGAGGAGCAGCCAACAGGCAAAAAGCGCCATCACCCAGCCCCAGCATGCTTAAAAAGCCTTCTTTCTTGTCTTTTTTTTTAGTAATTTTCCTTAATTTTTTTTTCTTTTAGATATTTTATTTAGTTTGCGCTCCTGCTTCCCGGCTGTATTCTACTCCCATGGCCAGGACAGCAAATTCTCCCACGCAAAACTCCTCCAAACCCGCACCGAGGACTATCGCTACGAGGAAGAGCAGCTCCGGTGGCTGCGGGGAGTCCCACCGAGGGAAAAACCACCCCCAGGCCATGCACACACCCAACGCCAGCTCTCCAACCCCCTTTTTTTTCCCACCCCGAGAGAAACCCCCAGCAGCTCCGTACCCAGGCAGGAACCGCCGACCCACACTTGGGAAGCTCCCCAATCCCACCGGCAATTCCCACAGCCATCCGGTCCCACCTTTCATTTCCAGCTCAACCTTTACCCTCTTTACTCAGCTTCCAAGTTCAGTTGAAGGCATTACCCTAATTACACTTACGCCTGGCACCGCTCTGACGACCCGCAGCGCTTCGCTCCCCCCTCCCTGGCATTCGGGTGATCCCGGTTCTTGCGGCTTATCCCAAGAGTTCCTGCTCGCGTGGGGACGTTAAAATGACCCCAAGAGCTCCACTCCAGCCAAAAAGCACGGAAAAGGGAGATGCTGTAGGGCACTGAGATTAAACGGAAGGAAAAACGTGCCAAGGGTGGTAAGAGGGGAAAAAAAGCAGTTTAAAATAAGAGTACATCTGCTCTCCTGGAAGCTGTCTGAGCTAGGGATGGGGTGATCCAGGAAAAGGCTGGCAGGCACGGAGCGGACGGCTCATATGGGCAGCCTGGGGCTCATTTAGGGAGCAAGGAGGATTTTCCCCATTGGCACCCCTGCAAGCCAAGCGCCGGGGGACACGTTGAGGGCTGGATCCCGCACTTCAGGGGATGTTTTCAGCAGCTATTTAAGAGCTTAGCGGGATTTTCCGAAGCACCTAAGCCGGTTAGGTGCCTAAATCCCACTGAAAGTCCCTTTGCATACTGCTACCTTCCTAAATCCCAGCCGGTGCCCATTAGCGCTCATTAGACACTTAAATACCTCCAGCCACGCATCCTAATCCCACGGCTGGGAAAACGCCCACCACCACGAGCGGCAGGTGCCGGCTCTGCAATACCGGGGCAGGAGACCCCCGTTTTGGGGCAGGCACCCCCTCCTGCCGCTTCCCACCCCCTCCCTGCCCACCCGGAGGGAACGGGCAGCAGCGAAGGCTGTTTGGATTTCTCTTTGGATTTTCCCACCCTTCTCGCTCTATCCCTGCGAGCATCGCGATGAAGGGAAGATCGCTATCTGCAAAGTCGCTTTGAAACGGGCGTAGAACAAAAACTGTATTTCCTCCTGCTTCGCACAGGTCCCCAACCCCGCTCCCAGCCTGGGATAAGCAATGGGCAACCCAAGAGGGAGATGCATTAGCCGGCCGCTCGGCACGCCAGCAGCGCTCCGGACGCACGGATACCATCGCTCCGGCTGCAAGTACTGCAAACCTGACCCCAGCTACTGCACATCCCTCCCTGAAAGTACACCACGGCTCCAAATCGGGGGTGATTTTTCCCTTCCTGAGGCTGCCAGGACGGGAGGGGGCAGCTGCATGGCATCCTTTCGGGGGCGCGGACCCTCCCAAGCTCTCTTTCCCCCCACCCTGAAGTCAATTTAATTCTCCTACGAACCTCTCCAATAACACAGGGAAAGAACGTACCCGAGCACATTTGGTTTGTACGGTGTCAAACACGCTTTAGTTGGTGATAATTTCTGCGCGCCTGCTATATCCAAGTGAAAATGAAACATATTCAACTCCTCCGCTCTGCGGCGGAACGCTCCTCAGCAAGTCGGTATTAAAGACGAGGGGCTGCAGCAACGGGAGCAAAAAGATCAACTTTTAAAGGGCAGCTCTTCCAAAAGCATCACTAGATGTTTAAAGTTAGCTACGACTTCAGAACAGGCAGCAAACTCCAGTTTTAATAACCGTAAGGGATCGAGAGAGGTTGTCCCCTTCCTCTGCTGAATGGAGGAGGGACATGTGGCATTAATTGTGGTCCCCCCCCTCCCTAGAGGGGACAAATTCCCCTTCCATTGTACACACAGACACTGGATGTCCAGGGGAGGACGCACCGGCTCTCCATCACCACCACCCAGCTGTAATATTTTGATCAATGGGCTTATTGGCATCCACGGGCAGATGACGGCGCCCGCCGTTTGCCACTCCATCCCTTCGACCGGGGAACAGCAACACGACAAACCCCGGGGGGGGACTGAGCCCCCGCGGCAAATAAACAACCGACACAGCCGGTTTGGGAATTATCCGCTGGGCAAGGAATTATCGACCCGGGCTAGAAACAGATCAGTAGCCAGCACGGGCACAGAAACCTGAATGGGGTCGCGATTAATTCACACACACACACAAAAGAGCTGAATTTACGGGATAATTTTATCTCCCGTGATTAATTTGGCCAACTCTGATTACACCATAAAGCAGACTGATGCTCTACATCTTTCCGAGGTCTCCGCCTTCTCCTCCCAAGCTGGCTCCCACCAGCATCGGCGCTTCAACAAGGGTTTGGGACGGGGCAAGATTAGGGGGTTTGGGGGGCTCTGCAGCCGGACAAAAGCCACGGGACTATTCCGCAAGCAAAAAGCGCCCGATGAAACCACGAAGCCACGGCAGCTCCTCCCGCACCAAGCAAGCGGGGGCAAATTTTAAGCAGCATTTCGCACAGGTAGTCACCATCCCAGGGGGGAAATAACATCTCGCAGGTCCCCAAGGTTTCCAGCCCCCCATCCTGCCCCGGCATGCTCAGCGCTGGGGGCACCTTTGCGGGACCCCTCCTCCTCCTCGCCACCGTTAAGGGAGCTGGCAGGTGGGACCGGCAGCCGGGGCGTGATAATTCAACATATTCCCCAGGGAGTGGCGGCAAGAAAAGCACAAATCTTTCCTTTGAGCCACGTGTGAAAGGCGGTCTTTGTGCTCGGGAGCATCGTGTGCGTTTTGAATCCGGGCTGGAAATCTGAATCCAATCTGATGGGCGCCTTCACTTTGTGGGTTTTTTTTTTTTAAAAAAAAAAAAATAACCAAGCCCAACAACTCTATATAAACAAATTCTGCTGAAGCTCTTGTTTTCCCTCACCTGCCTGATTGTTTCTTTCCCCCTTGCTTTGCTGTATCAAAACAAACAAACACCATCTATTGATTCCGGCTGTTCTCAGAAGATTTGTGGCAGAAATCTGATGTTCGCTGAGTTATTGCGGAGTGATAACTGCATGCCCACTGGCTGGAAATGCTTCCTCGGAACAAGAAAAAAAGAGACAGAAAGGCGGCTATATCGTAGCGAAGGAGGACACGCTTTGCTTTCTCAGCCTGGAAGGAATTTTGAAGTATGCTTTTTTTTTTTAATAATTCATTTTGACAAATCTCCATCCCTCCTGCCTTTTTTTTTTTAAATTCAGAATACACTAGGAAAATCAATACAAGAAATACAGAGGTTTGCTTTTATTTTGGCTTCCAGAAAGCAGTGGTGCTCACAGACCCTGCCGTCTCCTTGGATCCAGCACACCAACCCTTTTCACCAACCATTCCTGCAAAAATATATTTTCCTATTGCATCTACACGACGGCAGCAAATTAAAGGCTTCGCTCTCCCCGGTACCTTCTGCAACCCACAAAACTTCAAATTAACCTTTTGCTTTTGGGGTAATTAATGCTGCAACAACACTAATGACCTGGTTCAACCCCAATACACCAGAGAACCGCCACAGCCCGGACTGGGATGCCCTTGCAGAAAGGCTGTCTGTACTGGAGGCAGAATTATAATCTTCTTAAAGAATGCCGTTTAGCCCTGTAATTGCCTCACATTGTAAAATCCTGCAGAAGGAAACTCACTCTGCAGCATATCGGATACGTTCTGGTCCTCGGCCGAGCACTGCACAAGTCCAACGGACCCTCTTGGCTTTATTCCCCCTTACATTTATACTTTTTCGGAGTTTTCTACATGGTTCTCACAGCAGGATTCAGCAAACGGGGACAGAAAGCACCAGTGAAACGACAAGAGACCGCAAGTCAGAAGTCCCCTACACCAAAATTCACATGAAATTGCACAAAAGAAACACGGATTAAATCAACCGCAATAGTTTAAATTGAGTTACCTTCACCCTAAAACCAGAATCCAGCCCGAACTAACACCAGTCTCAGATATCTGAGGTTGACTCCTCGCCACACACCTTATCCCAAAGACCCCAGACGGATGGTCCTGCTCTGCAGGATTCACCACCTCTGCGTCTCATTTACCTTCACTGGCACCTCTGTTAAAAATCTGACACGCCTCACTCATAAAACGACCAGATTTTTGTCACCAACCTACCTTGAGCTGACCTCTGGCCATCAATAACCGAGCACCTCCGCACCGCAGCCGGCCCAGGGAAGACACGGAGCACTCCACGGGCTCTGCTCGCCCCGCTGCCTCCAGAGCCGTGGGCAGCATCCTCTGCCAGGCAGGTTTTTCAAGACCCACCCCCGTTCCCTTCAGATGTTCCCACTTTCCCCGTTACCTGCTAACGAACAATGACCCGAGGGAAGGCATTCAAAGCAGGTGCTCAGAATCAGGAGCTCCATCCAAGCCCAAGTGGAGTAGATATCACCCACCAGCTATGCAAAACCAGCCCACGGTTGGCTTATAAAGAAATTCTCCTTATTCACAAAGCCCTGAAGTTCTTCTGTGCAAAAAAAAAAAAACCAACCCCGCTGCTCAAAAAACCCTGGGATTTGCCCAAAAGACCTAGGACTGCTGGTGGGGCATGACCACCCCAGGTGGTTCTCCTCCAGGAGAACTTCATGCCTGCAGCTGCATTGCCTGAGGCTGGAAACAAGCTCCCCGCTGCCTATCAGGCTGCTTTCTTTTCTCTATTTTAAGACTCATGATCACTGCTTTAAAGAGGGAATTAAACTGATGGATTGCGGAGAACGCAAAACCTTGATGTCCTAGAAAACCGCACAAATAAACGCTATCAGAGTAACTAAAAAGGGAGACGAGCTAATTTTGACACTAAGTGCTGTTGAGACGGTCTGAATTCTCCCCGTCTTCCCTAAATCACGCATATCGCTGCTGCGCAGTCCTGGTATCGCCCACGTACGAAACCATCTGCAAATCAGTCACCCTGCGGGAAAGGTATCGATCAGCACGAAGAATTCGCCTTGCGTTTCCACCGAGGAGAGATCAAGCAACGGCCACCCACCTCCCACTACCGCTGTCAGCCTCCGACCGGGAGGGACAGGGACCGGGAGCAACCTCAGACCCCGAAAGGGAGAGGATTATTTTGCAGAAATGCAAAATTAGCACTAATCACATTGTCAGGGTATCACCTCACACTTGGTGCTAACGAATTAGGCCAGTTGCGCATCTGCAGTTGCTCATTTGGCCACTAACCTGCTTTAGCAATTACACATAATTAAAACATCGCCCTGCGGTCATTACAATTCACATCATTCCCCGGTAAGAAGAGCATTGTCGGGTCTGATTCCTGGTGTGCCCGTCTCCCACTGCTGCTCTGGACCTCAGCTGGAAGATGAAGGAAGGGGAAAACCTTCAACGGGCGTAAATCAACGCATTTACCTCTACTCTTTGCGGCAGTGCAATGATTTACCTCAACGAGAGAGGCGACCGGTGTTGGAAGGCAAGGAGAATAGAATTAAAAAAAAAAAAAGAAAACAACAACACAAAACCAAGAAGAACAGAATAGAGTATTTCAGTTGGAAGGGATCTACAAGGATCATCTAGTCCAACTGCCTAGGAGTTGGAGCAAGGGGGACCAAGACAACCCCCTCTGCTCTGTGCAGCGGTGCTATTTTTGATTCGCAGCCCAAAAATCAAAAATGGGTTGGGTTGGAAGGGGCCTTGAAGATCACCTCGTTCCAGCCCCCCTACCATCTTTCTGCTGAGGAAAGGCTGAGGGACTTGGGGCTTTTTAGTCTGGAGAAAAGAAGACTGAGGGGGGATCTCATCAACGCTTATAAATCCTTAAAGGGAGGGTGCCAGGGGGATGGGAACAGTCTTTTTTCAGTGGTGCCCAGTGATGGGACAAGAGGGAACGGGCACAAACTTGAGCATAGGAGGTTCCATCTAAGCATGAGGAGGGACTTCTTTGCTGTGAGGGTGGCAGAGCAGTGGCACAGGCTGCCCAGAGAGGTGGGGGAGTCTCCCACTCCGGAGCCATTCCAAACTCACCTGGACGCCGTCCTGTGCCACTGCTGGAGGTGCCCCTGCTCTGGCAGGGGGTGGGACTGGGTGAGCTCCAGAGGGCCCTTCCAGCCCTGACCAGCCTGGGATTCTGTGACACCTCTATTGAGTCCACGGTGGCTCCAGCGGGGCTGACTGCAGAGCTCCGATTTTACACTAAACGGCCCCAAAGGAGGGCGGGGGGGGGAGCCAGCGAAAGGCGAGGGGAGGGCAGCTGGCGGTGCCGAGGGAGCTGTGTCTGCAGGGAACGCCTTCAGAGGAGACACCAGAGCCTCCAACCCCTCTTCAACCCAGCAAATACAGGTCTGGGGAAGGTCTCAAGAGCCCTTAAATACAGGGGCTTTGCTGAGCCCCCAGCTGAGCTGGTGCCACCCCGGCACGCGTGGGGGAGAAGCGTGTTTCTACCAAGTATTATTTAATCTCAAGTATACAGGTGACTGTTCTCCCTGATCCCAACTTTGTGCTGAGGATGCACGTGCAAGTGAGCTATGCACGCTCACTACCACTTCCAGATGCTGCTACAGGAAACTTTTTTTTGGGGGGGGGAAAAACAGATAGAAATAAAAAACTCGGTAAGTTTTGGTGATCTGCCCTCAAGGTTCATCTGCAGATGCCACCACACCACCCAAGGCTCTTGCTTTCTTTTCTGAAGACACAACGGGGGCAGAGCCACTGCCACCAGCCTACGTGCGCCATCTTGTTTCAGCGATGAAAATCAGCGTAAGGGAATAATTTCATGCCTGGGGGAGGGGGGAACACAAGGCAGAGGGGCAAAGCGAGACGTGAAACCACGCGTTTGCCCCCAGAGTGCTAGCCGAGACCTTGAAAATCTTTGGATGGCCGCCACCCTCCGCAGCACGCTCCCAAAACGTCACTCTTTCCACCCAGAACGAGACTCTTCCCCACAGCCGGAGCCACGCTGACTCCACGGGGAGCGTGCCAGGCCGGCTCACCCGGCTCAGGATCTGCACAGCTTCTGCACCTTCGCCGTCACCGAGGCCCTGGCAGGCCAGGCCGGCCAGCTCACGCTCGCCCCCACGCTCATCCCGCCCTCCACGCAAAGCGGCAAAGGCTTCGGGGATTTGGGCAGGACTGCAAGGCGGCGAGAGCAACACCGTCACTACTGCGTGGGCAACAAATCAAATGCAAATATCTGTAACTTGTGAGCGTTCAATAAATGCCAGAAATTACACAGTACCAGGGGGAAAAAAAAAAAAAAAAACAAAACGGTGAGGGATTTTTGAGGCGTTCTCGAAACCTTTAGGCGCATTCCTCCCACTTACTTCCATCACGTTCCCTGGCCACCACTGGTAAATGAGGCCGTTTTTGCCTCCAAACCTGCGTGTTCTTCCCTGGTTAGAGCATCCCTTGGGTGACGGGAGGAAAAATACCCACTCGCAGTCCAGATGTCCCCAGAGTGCCGTCCGTCTGTCCCGACCAGACCGCTGTCACAGCACTACCACACACAAGAGCGGTTCAGCTTCGTGCGGGCGCTAACCGGCTGTGCTGCTACGAGCAGACCTCACGCAAGGTACTAATTGCGAAAACGCCATCAAGTATCACGCGTCTGCGTGTCAGCAGAGGCCCTCTGGGGATGGCTGCGAGCCGGCTCCATCCAGGGCGTTACTGTCATCTCAGCGTCCCTTTGTGTTTGGAGTCAACGTGACGTCCCGCTACGCGCTCTGCTTCTGCAGGGACACCGGCTGCACCGCCTTGCCGCTCAAAATTAAAGAGGTAATTAAATACCTGTGATCGCTTAGTCAAAAGAGAGGTCTCGCAGTAAAAACAGGAGAGAGAACTGTTTTTCGGGATGGTAAAGGTTATCAAAATACCAGGGCTGGGAGGAAGGGGGCCATTACAGCATCGCTCCCTAACAGCAAACAGTAAAGCAATCCCTTCCAGGAGAAGGAGATAAAGAATTTCTTCCTCTGCCGGCGATAAATCAAAGGGCACTGTTCAGCTGATGGGAATTGATTTTTCTCCCTTCCTCTGCGCTTAGAGCAAAGCGGGACCGCGGCAAGAGCCTGCAGACGCGACAGAGCCGCATGGACGGCGGGGAGGGGACGCGGCGGGGACGGTGGCACCGGCACAAGGGGCTCCCGTGCCTCCCGCAGCATCGCTCGGGGTGCGCCCCGCTCCCGCCCTGCGAGCCCCGACGGCGAGATTCGGCGGAGCCCTTCCCCAAAAGCAGAGGGCACGAGAGAACGTGGAGTTGGCAAGGAATGAGATTTGATCGGAATAAAAATAGGGGGAATAAATTTCCGTTAGCACAAGCGGAGCAAACGCCGGGTGACCCCGGTGCCGGAGAGGGACGGGGTGGGGGACAAACCCCGCTGCACCCTCCTGCCATCACAAACTACAATTAACAGCCCGCCTGGCTGCCCGGCAAAACGAGCCGCAGTCTTCTGCTCTTCCAGCTAAAGCATGGCTCCAGTGCTAATCCACTATTAATTAAGAATATTTTCACTACAGGCTCCCTCAAACCCAAACCTCTTTTGCTTTTCACGTGCACAGAAAGAAAGAAGAANAAAAAAAAAAAAAAAAAAAAAAAAAAAAAAAAAAAGAAAAAAAAAAAGTTGTCTGTAATGCAGATCATCCCGAGATCGATCCCTCTACCCACTCGCCAAACTCCTTAGTAAGAGTCACGGAAATGCAACGATTTTCCCCCCCTTCTTTTGTATCGAGCATCGCGCAGTTGCTGGATTGATTTGGTTTCACTCTAAACCCCGACGACAGCCTCAGGCTGTCCGGATAAGCAGAGGCCTGATTTAACAGGTTATAAAGCTCCACTGTTTTCTCACTATTGACTTTTACTGCAGCGCATAAAATTTTTAATGAGAAATAAATTGATAGAGATACATTACCACGAAGGAAGCGTGATCTGCTCATTTGTGAGCTATAATGTCAAAGACCACATTTTTGAAATCCAGAGAGAAAAATGCACCCACGGTGTATTTACGCCGGTATTCAGCTGGAATTGGCACTTCAAGTGCCACCTGAATGGTGACGGTCCCCTGCAACGGGACTGTGAGACAGCGGGCAAGACGCTGGTGGTGGGACCAACGCAGGCACCACCCGAAGGTGATGGCCAGCAAGTGGCTTTGCATCTGCAGACCTACAGCGCACGCTGCCATGGAAAGCACAGCCTGGAAGAAAGGGTTCGGCTACCCCAAACCACGGAGCTTATCACCTCTTCCACCCCTTTTCACCCCCCTTTTGGTTTCCACCGTGTCTCTGCGCCTTGGCAGCAGCCGAGGTGCACCCCGTACACTGGAGACATCTCCGTGCTGTCAAGATTTGTATCAGCCAAACCCTGGAAGGAGTCCTTTACATGTCACCTGCTGTGCCCCAAAGGAAGACGAGGGTGGTAAACACCAGAAAATACATGTATTCCAGCAAAGAAAAAAAAAAAAAAAGAAAGAAAAATTGGCATGGAGGGGAAGTGCTGCCCTGTCCCAGCCTGAGCATTGTATCTTCGTCCCCACGCTACCTTCTGCAAACCTCCTGTCCCCTTCAGCCACCACTTCCGTGGGGGTTCTCCCACCTTTCCTCCAGCTCCACCGTGCCCAAGGCAGCTTTTTGGTGGCTGTCCAAAATGCTGCGACACACGTGCCAGGGCGACAGCCGCGGAAGGGGAACGATGGCGGAGCCCATGCGACCACAAAGGGGACCTCATGGCCACCCAACATGGGGGCACCAGAGATGACCTCCATGCTCTGCGCTAACCCCTGCCCCCAGATGTGCTGCCAGGGGAGGCAGCCGCTGCACATCTGGACAAACCCCTTCCCTTTTTGCTCCCCGTATGAGGAGCGGTTGGCCAAAGCATGCGCATTTCAAACACGACATCCAGGAGGGCCCTTTCCACAGTCCCACCACAGACGAAGGCACAGGATATATTTCTCTTTCTCCCTCCCACGCTCCTATCCGTACGCGCCACGCGCTGCCGTTCCTACATCCCCGCGCCATCGCCCTCCTACGCCAGCGACACATCTGTGCGGATTCACCTGGAAATTACTATTTTTCCATACAGATTCAGATTTCCATGGCTATTATTATTATTTTTAATATGGAAACCAACTCCTTGCTTTTTGCCAGCTCCCACTTACCACTTTGCAGCCAGACTTGGATCGATGAGTTTGTCATTCGTCCATCCTTTTTCCATAGGAAATCCACACACACACACACAAGAGGAGCGCGCAAATTGCATGGGAAGAGCGTACCAACGGCACGAGGCGCCTGCACACAACGTGTTAAAGCCGGCACAGCGAAGATGAATCCCCCTGTGTTTTCCCACGTCTGACAGCACCTCCCGATAAGGCAGACGGGTACAGGTTCCTACCGCGACGCTGACAGCGCGGTCCCCCACCGCAGACCTCTTGCCCCGCGCCGCCGCGGCGTGACGACGGGCTGTCTTCTGCCAGATAGCGAAGCGGAGGGGTCCTTCAGCGCAACATGGATTAACGAGCGCCGGAGCAAATCAATTCCAATCTCTTCTTCTGCCCCTTCTTCGGCTTTTGCATTGCCGATTAGGGGGAGAAGAAAACCGGTTTGAACAGCTCTTCGGAGGTGATGCTTTGATATTCGGTGCGCTGGGAGAAATCCCGGGTTCTGCAGACGGTATTCAATAAACTGAGGACAAATCTGCGTATCCCATATATCCAAAGGAGGGGCAGAGCACTTAAGCTATAGGAAAACAGCTCTGGGTGGTAATTATTGTGCTTGTAAAAGAATAAAAAGATCTTTATCAGCTTCCAAGTTGCCACTGATAGTTAATAATACACATCCTGGCACTGTGTGGAGAGCGGTGCCTCGCGGTGCAGCGGTGCTCCGGAGGAGGCAGCGCGGTGGGCCAAGGGATGCGGCCGCATCCCCATCCAAAGGCCTTTAAAAACCCCAAACAAACCAAAAACCAGCAACAGGCCTGACTTTGCAAGGTGTTTATTTTTGATCAGAGAAAAGGAAAATGATTAAAAAAGAAAGAAAAGGGTATTTTGCAATAAAAAAAGCATCCAGGCTTCCCGCCACTCCGGGGTGGAGGGGTTATGTGAGTATCTGCCTCCCCTTTGAACATAGCCCAGAGCTGCCAAGAGCTCCCAAAACCAAACTTAATGAGTTTGCAAATAATGGCTGGCACATTCCTCTGATTTTTTTTTTTTTTTTTTTTTTCCATTCTTGCTTGATTTTCCAAGCAAGCAAGAACCGGCTCCTTCCCCCCCCCCAGCAGCCCTGGCGCTTCGCACGACACCGTTTCCTCACCAGCACTGCCAAGAAACGTTGTGCTGTGCGCCCTCCACCCGAGACGTGGAGGTGGCTGCAAGACGCTTCTAACGTTTTTAGTGGAACAACGTCATTTTGCCGGGTGCTAACGCGGAGCAGAGCGCACGCGTGGCCGCGGGAACACCTTTCCCATCGCCCACACTGCACTTTTTTGCGGCCCCAAACTCCAGTAGTCCACGGCTGTTTCTTAGCTAATAGCCCGTTTTTTTTCCCCTGGAGAGGACCTAAGGGCTGTGAGGCAGGCTGGTATCTCAGGGAACAAGGCAAAACAGTTCATCTTGTCTGGAAAAGGCATGCAATATTCAGAAAATCGTGTTTTTTATCGCCTTTAAAAATGTTAACTTCCAGAACAACATCTTATGAACGGACAATAACCAAGAGAAATAGAGCCGAGCCACGGCAGGAGGGAGAGCCAGCAGCAGGGAAAAAAGGAAAAAAAAAAAAAAAAGACCCAAAACCTCAGACTCTCCCTCCCCGAAATACCCTGCCTTAGTCTTTAATAACTCATTATCGTATTACGAAGCGAAGGCTCACAGGATTACGGTGTTTAGTAATATTATAATGGATGGGAGGCAGCCTTCCAGAAAGCTTCTGCTACTCCTGCTTTGTACTGACCTGGCCTCCGACCTGGGCTTTGCGCTATCAAAGACAAATACCCCTTGCTCCACATCAGTAAATACACACGCATTTACTAAAATGTATGCTTAGTTAATCATATACATATTAAAAATATATAAAATCTCTAACACAGGTAGGAGGGAATTTCAGACCACGATGTTCGCTGGCTGCCTCCGCTCAGCCAAATAGATTATAAAACCCTTCGGCAGCAAAATAAACAGCTTAGAGCAAACAAGAGGCTTAGCGTGCCAGTACGTTGTATTTTCTGGCTGGGGCTGGCCATGGCTGAGGCCACCGAGCCCTTCCCCGCCGACCCCTCCTGCTCCTTCCGCGCAGCCCAGAGACCTGCCCCGGTTTCAGTCCTTTGGACCGACCGGCACGGAGCACGTGTTTTGCTTTCTTTTGCTTCGGCGCTGCTCTATCAGCTCGACGGACTTGGGCAGAGTTTTTTTTCTGGCACGGATCAAAGCAGAAAGGGGAAAGCTTCAGAGAATAAATGGGATGCTCCTATGCTCCAGGAGCCATCCGCAGTTTCTAAGGTGAGTTTTAAGCACTCCCAGGTGTTACTCCCGTCTCGCAGTCCCCCCACTAAAAGAAAAACTAAATCCTCAGTGGGACAAAAATCAGAGTACGTACCCAAAGCTGTTGAACGCACAAGGCGGCAAAACAAAAGAAAACATGTTTCCCCTCCACCTTTTCTCAATTATAGCAGCAACCGAGTTTTCACGCCAACAGAATTAGAACGGAGAGGAAAGGCATCATTTTAACGTGAAAATGAGATCCAGTTTGGGTGGTTTGGTTTGGTTTGTCTCAAGCAAGGAGATGCATTTTCGCAATCCCTATTTAATTTCAAAACTTCCTTTCTCCGGAGGAGCCGACGGCCCCGTCCTACCTGCCCGACCCAGCACGGCACTGGGGCTGCGTTTCCTCTTCCAAAGCCAGGAACGATTGCTGCCTCATTAACACCCTCCTCCAGCTCTTCCCCCCCCACCGCCACCACCTCCCACTGATTTCACAGGACCCCACGGCTGCAGCCTTGGGGCATTGCTGCCTTTTCCAAGAGTTTGTCAGCATCACCTGTCGGAGCGGGTCCAGAGGAGGACCACGAAGATGCTGCGAGGGCTGTAGCCCCTCTGCTGGGAGGACAGGCTGGGAGAGTTGGGGGTGTTCAGCCTGGAGAAGAGAAGGCTCCGGGGAGAACTTAGAGCCCCTTCCAGTGCCTAAAGGGGCTCCAGGAGAGCTGGGGAGGGACTTTGTACAAGGGCATGGAGTGATAGGACGAGGGGGAATGGCTTCAAACTGGAAGAGGGGAGATTGAGATGAGATATTGGGAAGAGATTTTTCACTCTGAGGGTGGTGAGCCCCTGGCACAGGTTGCCCCGAGAAGCTGTGGCTGCCCCATCCCTGGAGGTGTTCAAGGCCAGGTTGGACGGGGCTTGGAGCAACCTGGGCTGGTGGGAGGTGTCCCTGCCCAGGGCAGGGGAACTGGAACGAGATGGTCTTCAAGGCCCCTTCCAACCCGAATCATTCTATGATTCTACGATCACGGGAGCAGTCCATCCATGTTACTACCAAATAAAACACAAATTTTGAAATTCCAACAAGTAATCCTGCTTAAGAAAAAAGGGGACGTTGCAGCATGACTGAGAATAGGTCCCATTTTCTATTTTTCTCCAGCATTTTCACGCTAGCCTTCTCCCAGCCACGTTACTGCATTAGAAACGTCCAGCTTCATCAAGGCTCACTTTGTCTAAACAGGATTTGGGGTCTCTAAGGGCTGCTGCAGAATATCATGTTTAAAGAGCGATGTTAAAGACATCAGGACAATAAGGGATGTGTTAATGCACCGAGAACCAAAGCTCCTTTGCTGCCACTCTCTTCTTTCGTGACAAAATTAAACAGATTTAAAAAACACATGAGAACTGGATTACCCCACTCTCTTGGCCGAGTGATCAAATTAACTTCCTACAAACCCATCCCAAATTCTTACATTTCACACTCGTGAACTCTTGCCAGGAAACTATTTCCTCCCTGGGAACCAAGCAAAGTCCCGGCGGCCAAGGACCGAGCCCGTGGCCAACGCCAACACCTAATACAGAGCACAGGATGGAGGAGAAGGAAGCAACGCCATACGATTATCCACGCGGATAATTTATATGCTACGGGACTCATCTCTCCTGTGCAAAAGATCCTTTCACAGCTTCAGCCTCCTCCCTCCTTCTCCCCAACAGACATAATTTTCCACCACAAAAAAGGACTTGCGTGGAATACGGGCAGATTTAAGGAGACCGAGTCCAGGAATAAGGACCTTTGGAGAAATCCGCGTTGTAGGAAAACCTGTAAGATGAAACGCAGCCGGGATGGGTCCGTCCCCATTTCCGCATCTCATCACCCCTCGCAAGAGAGGAGGGCACCTTCCCCAGACACGCGCTGCAAAGCCAATGAGATACACGCTTCTTGTTGGCCCCCTTGCCAGTCAGTACCAAATATTTCAGGCTTCAACGAGCCTGCGAGATGCCTCTAGACCCCAGCCGCTCGCCTGCGCAGTGTTTACACGCTGTAATGGCCCTCCCCTCTGCTTCAAGCCTCCTTATGCAGAAAAACCTCCAGTGAAAGCAGTGGGAGCCTCTTAATTGCCTCTGCTCCAATCAATACAAACAGTGCTCGGCAATGCCAACTGCCACAGCAAACGCTGACTCCCCAACGGCAGGATTTCCACATTTTTCTACCATTTCCACTGCGAAAGAAAGCTTAAGAGCAAGCGGGCTCTATGCAGGCAGAGGCAGGAGCTACCGGAGCTGTGGCTTCCAGGATGGGTCCACCAAACCCTCTAGACCCCTGCCAAGAACTTGGGTCCAACCCTGAGCAAAGGTTTACACCAGGCAGGACATTGGCCACCAGCAATTGCTCTTCTAACGGCTGGAGAGAGCTGACACTGATCTCTCTACATGCCCAGCTCTCCTCCTCAGCTGCCTTCCAAACAAAGCAAGCCCTCCGAGCTCCGCTGCCGAGCGGGATGCAGAGGACACAAGTCAGCGCTGCCCTTAAATGAACCGCTGCCACTGACAAACGAAATCCCAAAGGACCGACCGCAACTATTTTGATTTAATGCCATCTGCAAAACGTCTAAACTTATGCTCGGCGGGAGGCACGGCAGCTGGGATTTCCAAAGACGCCAGGGGAATTTGAGCTCCCAGATCTTCTGGGTTCTTGGGATATTTCGGAGTCGGACTTAAGCCTGCTTAACGCAAACAAAGCGCATGAGAAGAGCCATCCCTCACGTTACAAAATCCTCCTTCAAACCCTGAGAAAGCACAGCGATACCAGCAATGTATCTGAAAAGACCAGGGTTAACAAGTTCTTGAAGCTGCTACCACTTTTTATCTGAAGCGAGCACTAAATTGTCTTTAAAAATGCGTTAATTAACAGGGTTTCACCATGTTTATTAAAGAGTTGTCCCAGTCTCTTTTGTAGACAAGTCCTTAGCCCTGGCAAGTTTCTAAAGGTCTTCCATTCACTAAATTACAGCTTTGTCTACGCTATTAGATAGCCTGTTATCCTCATTTGACTCCCCTGTTATAATTACCGAGGTCACTTTAGCAGGTAATTTGGCATAGCTGTCATCACGTCCAAGTTTAACACGCCTTCATTCACAGGAGCACCGCACACGTGCCTTTCTCGTCTAGTCCCAAGAGCAGCCCAGACGACCACGGGTGGGACTTTCCCGAAGCGTCAGAGGACCCTGTGCGCGGTGGCGGCACCCCACGCCCCAGCAGGGCACCCGAGGGCTGCCACCCCCCAGCGCGAGGTGCCGTGCCAGCAGGACGAACGGATGGCTTCTCTCCAAATGACGCGCGGTCTTCAGCATAAGGTACAAGATGCCAACTTTAAACGGAGAGATGGGAGAGGAGCAGGAGTAGACAAGACAATTCTGGCCAGCAGAGCAGTGGCAGCATATTAGACTTGCAACAGACCAATGCGTATATATAAAACCCCCATATATAGGGTGGGAGGCCAACCTTCATGATCCTGCTTGCTCCATGCCAAAACCTTCCCATCAGCAAGAGCCACAAACCGAACCGTAAGCCTGGGAGAGCCCAGGGGAGGGAGCAGCTCACCGGCAGTTAAGGAGAGGAGGGACCTGCTGCTCTGTGAGCGGAACAAGTCCCTGGATGACCCCACATGCGCTTCCAAGCAAGTGTCTGACTCTGGGCGGTGCTGCTGCAGGTTAACCATGAACCGTGGCAAGCCAGAACTCTGCCCGGGACCTCACTCCTCACCGCTCCTCCTACCTGTGGCCTCGGTAAGTGCTTTGAGGTTTTCCTTCCAAACCAGGACTCTCAGCAAGCCCTGGAAGAGGACATGGACTTTAGCCAGGCTGCAAAGAGCACCGGACTCCTTAATTACTTCATGGCACTTCTCTTCCTTAGTTACGTCCATTTGTGCACAGCTTATACCATGAAGTTTGTCAGTGTTAACAAAGCAGTCCCTCCTCCAGAGACCCATTTACTCTACAGAGCTGCAAACGGGATTGGTAAGGAATTAATTTAGGGTGCAGCAATACATCAAAAAGGAGACGGAAAGAAAACAACAGCCCAGCCCCGCTGTAACGGGGACATCGGCTTGCCGGGGCACGAGCAGCAAGACCAAGGTAATGACAAAAAACGGGGGAGTTGCACCACGATCATCTCTCCAAACCAAATTCCAGANAAAAAAAAAAAAAAAAAAAAGCCATTCTTGAATGGTAATCATTGGGTTAAACTGGGATCCAAAGTTTAAAACCTTTGCTTATGATACATTTCTACAGTCTTTCTTCAGGTTATAAATGTATTCATTCTCTCTTGCCCATAAATCTGGGCTTTCTTTTTAATCTCCTTATGATATTGTGGGGAAAGGACTCTAATTTCATAGACCGCGCACTTAAGACAATAACCGATAAAACCCATTAGATTCCTGTACAAAGGACTTTAGAAGAGCTGATGAGCAGGAGATGCCACGGGCTGAGAGGAGGCGGAGGACTGCAGAAGAGGCTTTCCAACACAGAGGAGGTTACACAGCCCATTAAGCCCCAACTTGCTTGAAAAGCAGTTTTCAGAAGGGTATGAAAAAATAACACGTCCATTGTTAGCTTGGAATTTACATCTCTTTATAAACTTGAGAAAAGGGGAGAAGAAAGGGAAAGAGCTGAGATCCAAACCGGCACGACATGGGTCGTCCTGAAGGTACCTCCAAGACGTCCATCGCTCAAGGGGTCCTGCCGGTGTCGGCAGGGAGGGAGCAGGAATCCCTCAGCCTTGCAGAGAATCCGTGGAGGGCCCTGAGACAGTAAGTCAAGAAGTCCCTTNTTTTTTTTTTTTTTTGCAAGAAACCAGACTTTGCAGCTGCTTAAAATCCAACCCAACCGTGGGTGCTGCCGAAAGCCAACCACATTGGTGCCAGCCCCCTGCAGCTACATAAACCAGCACAGATCCTGCACTACTGGTTCATGCCTTCAGCCCTGGCATTTGCCAAGGAAGAACCATAAACCTGTCCCAATGATATAGATCCCTACCCCTCCTTCCCTACCCGGCGCACGGGGAACATCTGGGGGGTGTAGGTTGCTCCATCCAACAAGAGCGGAGGTTGGGGGGGACACACAAACAAACCCATCTTCGTGTTTTACAAGCGACGGCGAGTTCCTTCTTTCCGAAAAGAAACTGAGAGCCATTCATGGCCGGCTGTGACTCTAAATGCTCGTGAGAGGGCTGCCATATGGGTTCGGATTTATCACTTGTGTTTCCTAACTTGCACATCTGTTTTCTATAAGTAGCTGTCCAAGTCAATGCATCTCCCCTTTCCTCATGAACCGCCCACGGAGCTTTTCAAGGACAAATCATCATTGCTTTCGGTGTTTATCTGCTTAGCGGTCTCCACTATGTTATCTTGTTATCTCANTATTTGAAAAAAAAAAAAAAAAAAACAGAGCGGGCATTTTTAGGCAAAGTCTCCCTCCCTGTGCACTTGCAGGGCCGTAAATTTGCCGTTGGAGACGCATGCTGAGGTGCCTCCAAAAGCAAGGTAAGGCATGTGGCGTCTATTTGAGGGTGGGTTTAATTAACACGCTGAATGAGAAGACAGCGGTCTGTTCCCATCAACAACCCAGGAAACTCCCGGTCACCTCCTCTAATTCCATTAAAGTCATCAAAATAATTTCCATTGCCCTCTGCCAGGGCATCCTCTCATAAACCAAAAGCTGAGCACAGGAACCAGAGAGAAAAGGGGAATTCCTCTAAGGATGGACGCATTGGGAAAATGGCAAAAAGCCAGGGGGGGTCACGAGGAACTAATGAGACTTCCCAGACCCCAGCTCATCCGGACACGAGGAATGCGCGGCATGCAGAGGGCAAAAAGGGCCAACGCAGCTCCAGGAGAGTTTGGGTCCTGTGGATGGCCACCGGAGCAACAAAAACCTCCTTACTGCTTTGAAATTTTAATGAAGAGCCAATAACCTCTTCCTTCCTGAAAAAAAAAAGGTGGCCTCAAACAATTCTCTACCAAAAATGTGGAGTATGATGCATTGTGCTTGCTTTCTTCTTGTTTATAAGAAACCTATAAACTTGCTACTGAAGTACGGGGATAAATGGAATAAAACAATAGAGAAGAATCACAGAATGGTTCGGGTTGGAAGGGACCTTGAAGACCA
>RSEF01000021.1:6746623-6763667 GCA_003993805.1 Himantopus leucocephalus
AAGGGGGGGGGGGGGTGTAAGTGTGCTAAAAATATCTCCCGGACCCAATTTCCCCCAAATTGATCCCGGTGCCCCCCACTCCAGGGTGTGGGGATTTTTTCGGGAGGGGGTGGGTTCAAGCTCAGCTTGGATTCTCTGATGTCTGATATGGGGTTGAGCCAGCACATCCCTCGCGAAAGGAGGAAAAAAAAAAAAAAAGTGGAGTTGGGTTTTTTTTTTTCCTTTTCCCTTTTTCCTGCTGTTTTTGGGGGGGGGGGCATTGCTGGAAAAAAAAAACCTAATTTCCTCAGGAAAGGGAGTGAAAATCTTGGCTGAAAGCTGGGACTCCAGGAATTTGGGGCTTTGGAGCCGTGGGGGCTTCGTGGACCCCCCCCCCCCTCCGCTGGGAGCGGGGATTTGTGCCTGGAGCGGTGAATTCCAGCCATGTGCAAAGTACAAAAACAATGGGAAAAAGTGAAAGGGGATGGAAAGAAAATATATTATAAAATCAGATTTCACCAGCGATAAAATCTTGCAGTTAAAGCTTTCCTCCCCCTCCTTCCCCCCCCCAGCGGTTTGCAGGCTCGAGGGGGCACCTGAGGGAGATTTTGGGGCTGGAAACTGAGCTTTTTGCAGAACCGAGAAGGGAAACTGCCCTTTTATTTTAACCCTTTTTCTTCCCCAAGCGGGTTTTGCGGCTAATTAAACCCAGGCTGCGAGCTGGGATCCCGGGGAGAGGACGGGATTCGTTATGAATTGTGCAAGGGGAGGTTTGTTATCGGAGACGGGGCTGAGAACTGGGCGCTTTCGTTGCATGTGCCGTCTTGCCAGGGGAAACTGAGGCACGGCGCGGTTGGATCCACCTCGGTGTCCCTTTGGGGACGATGGCAGCGGGAACAGGGACACCCGGATGGGTGCAAACTCCGGCCCTGCGCTGTATTGGGGGGTGAAGGGATGTGACCGGCGCCGCTCGGCCCATCGGTGGCGGGGCTCAGGGTGGGTTTTGGGGTGCTCACCCCCTCGGCGGCGGGCGGAGGGTTGTTTTCTCCGGCGAGGAGACAGTCCGGCTGGATGGCAGGGCCGTGCCAGGGGGGGAAGGAAACGGCGGCGGCGGCGGCACGATAAGGGCCGGCTGCCAACCGGTGAGGTTTCCCCTTGTTTTTCTGCTGGGGGATGAGATAAGAGCCGGGCACCGGCACAAGATAACGCCCCGGGGGACGAGGAGTCGGGCGGGAGCCCGTCGGCAGCCTGAATTCAAGGTGCCGTCGCCTTTGGGTGCTCAGAGGGACCCCACGGGGTGTTTCGGGGTGCGCACGGTTCACGGACGGGGCGTGGAGCGCGAGCGAGGCGGTAGTTTCGGGGTGAAAAGGCATTTTCTCCGCTACCAGCCTTCCTCCGGTCCCTGGCACGCCGGGGTGCCCTGGCACGGGGCGGGGGGGGGGTCCCTCACCCCGTTTCGGGGCCGGGAGTTGTTGGAGGAGGAACCGGCTTTATTCCAGGCTGAAGGGGAGGTTGCACAACCCGGCCCCGGGGGAAAGCGAGGCGGGTTCGGGCTTCGCTCAGCTTTTGGCTCCGGCTGCGTTGCTTTCCATAACCTTCCT
The DNA here is from genome assembly GCA_003993805.1 of Himantopus leucocephalus. Classification (NCBI taxonomy): domain Eukaryota; kingdom Metazoa; phylum Chordata; class Aves; order Charadriiformes; family Recurvirostridae; genus Himantopus; species Himantopus leucocephalus. Next base: position 6,748,204 of record RSEF01000021.1, read on the forward strand.
CCGGCGTTTGTTTAGCGCTTTACTACCCCGGAGCCATTCGGGATTTAGCTCCCCGGAGGAGGAGGAGGCGGCTTTAGAGGGTGCATATTCCTTCCTCGCCCTCCTTCCTCCTCCTCTTCCTCGACCCCGAGTCACTGAGCCTCTCCGTTTGCCGACCTCCCCGAGCAGATGTCGACCTACAAGCGGGCGACGCTGGACGACGAAGACCCCCTGGACTCGATCGGTGAAGGCGATGGGTACCCCAACGGCTTCCAGGTAGGGCTTCATATGTCTTTTACGGGGGGGAAAAAGGGATTTTAGGTCCTGGCAAGCAGCAAAGGAGGTTGCAGAAGGGTTTTCCGCCCGGGACCAGCCTTTCCGTGGGGCAAAGTCCGGCGTGGGCAGAGCTGTGTTGGCTCCCGCTGCCCTTTGCTCCGCTCCCGGCACCTGGAGCCGGCGACGGGGGAGCCTGCGGGGCCGGATCCTGGCTCGGCTGTTCGCAACGCCCCAGCGCCCAGTTTTTCTGCCGGCCGAACCCCTTTCTGGCGTGGCCGGGGCCGGGGCGAGCAATTATCGTGGCGGTGGGAGCTTTGTCCCCGCACAAAAGGGGATTAGGTTAATTCCTCCCCGAGCAGCGGGAAAGCGGCTTAAAAAGGGCCACGGGTGGTGAAGGGAAAAAAACCCCACGGCTGCCAGCGTCCGGCCGCGCCGGGAAAGATTTGGGGCCGGAGCGATGCTCTTGGTGCTGGCCCTGCTCCCGGCCCCATCGGTCTCTGCCCAAAATGGTGTTTTCCACCCCAAAAATCAGGACTCCGCTGTGTTTTTGCTTTCCCTGGCGGGGCCATCTGCACTCGCCGTCACATCGGGATGTTTCCTGGGGATGTTTTTCGGTCGAGCGGGAGTATCCTGTTACGGCACTTCCCGATGCCGTCGTGGCCCCCACCCTGTCCCAGCGCCGGCGGTGGGGACGGGGACCACCCGGGGGGGTACGGCCGTGCTCGAGGAGAGGTTCGGGTGGCAGAGAGTAGCAGGTGAGCCTGCCGAAACGCTCGCCCCGCTCCCTTTCCTGCCATTGTGCCGCCCTTCCTGGCTGGTTTCTGGAAGGCAGCTGCCGACTTTCCCAGCCCGAACCGCGCCGGATTCCTCGCCGGGGGCCAAATTCGTGCCACGGGCTGTAGGAAGCGAAATGGAGGGGATGCGTCGGTGGGTTTTTCTGCCGGTGGGGAAATATCACTGCTTTTGCCCGCAGGTGAATTTCCGCGGCTCGAGGAGCAGCCCGGGGTGCTGGGCTGAGCGGACCCGCACCGAGAAGCAGCTCGTGGTGCTGGTGGGGGTGCTGGCGGCCGTGCTGGCGGCGTGTCTGCTGGGTCTCATCTTCCAGTACCGAGCCCGTAAGGCCTCGCAGCGCGCAGGGATCCTACCCCCTTGCCCAGGGCGCGGGTTGCTGGGGGGGGGGGTTCCCTGGGACGGGATGCTCGGGTGCAGGATGGGATGCTCGCCCGCACCCCTCGCCCCAGGGCGGGATTCTGAGGTACCAGGCGGGATGTTCAGGGGTGGGGTGCGACGCTCGGGCACAAGACGGGGTGTTTGCCTGCATCCCTTGCCATGGGGCAGCATGCTCAGGCACAGGATAGGATGCTTGCCCGCATCCCTTGTCCCAGGGTGGGATGCTCGGGCACAGGAAGGGATGCTTGTCTGATCCTTTACCCCAAAGTTTGATGCCACGGCACAGGATGGGATGCTTGCCCACATCCTTCACCCCAGGGTGGGATGCTCAGGCACTGGGCAGGATGCTTTGGCAGAGGATGAGATGCTTGCTTGCATCCATTGCCCTGGAATGGGATGATTGGGCAGGATGCTCAGGCATGGGATGGGATGCTGGTCCCTATCGCTTGCCCTGGAGTGGGATGTTAAGGTAGAGGGCGGGATGCTTGGGCATCAGACGGGATATTTGCCCACATCCTTCGTCGCGGGGCAGGATGCTCCTTGGTGCAGCTCGTTGTGCCGTGGTGGAGGAGCTTGAACCCGTCATTCCCGTCCCCAGGGTCTCCCGCCGTGTGCCTGTCGGAAGCCTGCATCTCCGTCACCAGCTCCATCCTCAGCTCGCTGGACCGGGCGGTGAATCCCTGCGAGGACTTTTTCAGCTACGCCTGCGGGGGCTGGATCAAGGCCAACCCCCTCCCTGACGGCCACTCGCGCTGGGGCACCTTCAACAACCTCTGGGAGCACAACCAGGCCATCATGAAGCATCTGCTGGGTGAGTACGCGGGAGCGGCGGGACCCCCACAGGGCCAAGGAATCCCGTTAGGTCCAGGGGATGCCGAAAACATGCCCGCGAGGACGTAAGGTTGGACTTAAACCCCAGCGTCAAACGAATCCATGACGCACGTGCTGCGAGGACATTGGGAAGCAGATCCTGGCTGTGTTTGCTCTCCTGGATGCCCGTGGGATTTTTGACCGCGGCGATGCGGCTCTTTGGTGCCGAGTAGGGGAAGGGTCCCGGCCTCGGCTCCACAAACCCCGTGGCGGCATTCCCAGGAGCTCTGAAATTTAGGAATTGCACCCCAGACTGCATCCAGAGGCTGTAGCACCCCCATATCACCCCAAGGAGATGGTTTTTTTCCTCCTGCTATAGCTTGCAGCCTTTGTGAGCAGCCTTTTTGGGGCGCTGGCTGCCAATCTGGCCATTTTTGGGGGCCAAAATTCCCCCAGCGGAGGGAGGATCCTGGGCTCAGCCTCTGCGTGCGAACACCGAAGCGGGGCGGCTTATCCGAGCAACCGGCGGGGACGGTTTGTTCAAGCTTTGAGCAAACAACTGGCTCCTTATCAGCACTTTCCACTGCGCCGGGGCTGATTATCTGAAAAGAGAAGGTTTGGGAAGAGTGTTGTCTTTCAGGAGAAGGGGGGGGTGGCGCGGGAATGGCTTCATCCCCGTCTCTTCCTGCAGAAATCTGGTGCCGGTTTTACCAGGAGAAGGGACCGGGCCTCCAGCCAAGCGGTCGCGCTCGGCATTTCCTTGAATTCCTCGGAGCCGAGGGACCTTTAGTTAATAAAAACCACACAGCTGGGAAGCCAAAGGTGCAAGCTGTGTCATGAGGAAAATAAAAAAAAAACAAAAAACACCAAACAAATCCACGAAACCTCTGGGGAAGCAGAAGTTTGGGGGGGGGGATAAAAGGATGGTTTTGGAGGCGGAGGAGAAAAATGGGTTTATTGTTCCTTCTCGCAGGAATAAATAATATAGAGCTGGAGAGCGCCAGCACGGGGGCAAGGGCAGCGCAGGGCAGCTGGATGATGCTGGGAACATCAGAGCTGCTGGAAAAATGCTTTTTGTTTTTGCTTTCTTTATCTTTCTGCTCCAAAGAGCCGGAGCAGTCGCTGCGGGTGGGAGAGGAGATGGAGGCAGGAGGCCAGGAAGGGCTGGGGGCCACGGGATGCTCTTGCGGTCACAGAGGGGACCGGCGGGGCAATCCTCAGTGCCTTTTTGGAGCTTGGATTTGCCCAAAACGGGGCTGAATGTTTCTCCAGTGGAAGGGTGGGGAGTCCGGCGTGCATCGGCAGCCCCCGCTGGGGGATGGATGTCCGTCCCCGGGGACCCCCTGCGAGCCCCTCTGGGTACCTCCTGCAGAAAACACCACGGCCAACGTGTCGAGCGAGGCGGAGCGCAAGGCGCAGCGTTACTACCAGGCCTGCATGAACGAGAGCAAGATCGAGGAGCTGCGCGCCGCCCCGCTCATGGAGCTCATCCAAAAGGTTTGTCCCCTTCCTCGCAGCAAAGCTGCCTTCCCCAGGCGGCTGCAAAATGGGAGGAAAAAAGCTCATTTATGGGCAGTCCCAGCACCCTCCAGACCCCATTCCCGGTGCTTTCTGCGGAAGAGCATCCCCCAGGGCAGGCGGGCAGAGAAAGGAAGGGATTTATAGGATTTATAGGCAGATCTTGCCTCTCCTGAGCTTTTTTAGCCCCATTGCAAGATGTTTCCCCCCCAGGATGGGTATTGGGGGATATTTCAGCAGCTCCAGGTGGTTGTTCCTTACCCCAAAACTGATTGCTGTCTCTCCCCAGCTGGGCGGCTGGAACATCACGGGTTCCTGCGCAGGGGACAACTTCAACGCGACGCTGCGGGAGGTGACAGCGCATTACCGTACCTCGCCCTTCTTCTCCGTTTACGTCAGCGCCGACTCCAAAAACTCCAACAGCAACGTCATCCAGGTGGATCAGTCGGGGTTAGGCCTGCCGTCGCGGGATTACTACCTGAACAAGACGGAGAACGAGAAGGTAAGGTTGTCGGGGGAAATCTGGCGTGGCCGAGAGGTGCGGTGGGTAGGTGACATCCACCACGCTGATCCCCCCCATCCCACCACGTAGGTGCTCGCTGGGTACCTGAACTACATGGTGCAGCTGGGGATGTTCCTGGGAGGCACTGACGAGGAGTCAACGCGGCAGCAGATGCAGCAGATCTTGGACTTCGAGACAGCGTTGGCCAACATCACCATCCCGCAGGAGAAACACCGGGATGAGGAGGTCATCTATCATAAAATGACAGCCGGAGAGCTGAAGGTAGGGATGGAGTTGGCGAGCCTCCCTGCTCCGCCGTGGTTTGGGAAGCGGGGTGGACTGGTAGAGGTGACACAGCTCCTCTGAGGAAGCCCAATGCTGGCTGACACCGCCTGGGAAGCTCTTGTGCAATAGCTTGGCCCATGTCCTCCTTGGGGAAATCCCACTCTGACCCGCTCCTCCCAGTCTCCAGACCACCCCCAGGGCTGCGGTCCGGCTGCAGACGTCAACCCAGTCACCTCCCCGTGTCCCCAAAGGGGGACCCTAATGGGTTGTGTCAACATTTTTGACACCCGCCCCACTTTCTTTTCCTTTGCGGGAGGAAATTGTTTATTCCCCTCCGACCTTTGGAGGATGCCGCTGTTACGGGAAGCGGTCTCTGCAAAATCAGCTGAATCCCTCAATCAGGGGCTGATGCAGCAGCTTCCAGCTCGGGAAGCGGCTGCCGCCCCTCTCCAAGAGTTTTTGGGTCGGTAGCAGCGGCATGGCTTTTGCAGGAGCTGGCGCCGGCCGTGGACTGGATGCCCTTCCTCTCCACGGTCTTCTACCCCGTGGAGCTCAATGAGTCGGAGCCCGTCGTGGTCTACGCCAAGGAGTACCTGGAGCAGGTCTCCGACCTCATCCTGGCCACTGATAAATGGTGAGAGCCCCCAGCCTGCGCAGAGGGGTGCCCGGGGCGGGCAGGTGTGTCCTGCTGCCTGCTCACCGCCTCTTGCCGCAGTCTCCTCAACAACTACATGATCTGGAACCTGGTGCGGAAAACCAGCCCCTTCCTCGACCAGCGCTTCCAGGATGCCGAGGAAAAATTCATGGAAGTGATGTATGGGACGAAGAAGGTGAGCGGGGTGCCCCCAAATTGCCATTAAAACGGGGACAGCTTTTTTAAGCAAAGTTCTCATCACGTTGCATCCAAAAACTAGAGCTGTGAGCAGGTTTTGGGGTGGCAGCTCCGGCACAGGGGGATGGATGGCGAATCCCACGTCCCAGCGGGGCAAGGGGGTGGGAAGGTGGGGGACTTTGGCTGTGCCGCCACTGACGACCGCCTCTCTCCCCCATGCAGACCTGCCTCCCGCGCTGGAAATTTTGCATCAGTGACACGGACAACAACCTGGGCTTTGCTCTGGGAGCCATGTTTGTCAAGGCCACTTTCGCCGAGGACAGCAAGCAAGTGGTACGTCCCCAAGCGAGCAGCGTGTAAGCCACCACGACGGTGGATGGTTGGGGCAGCCAGTGTTTCTCTGCACACCTTCTATCCACCGTGCATCTCCGATGACTGGGTTTCTCACCGGTCCGCGTGCCATCTCGGCCTCTTCCTCCCCACCAGCGCGAAGGGTCCTTGAACTCTCCGGGGTGGGAAGCCGGCGTTCCGGGCTGACGTTGCGCTGCCTTGTTTTGTCTAGGCAGAGGAAATGATCGCGGAGATTAAAACAGCTTTCGAGGAAAGCCTGGAGACCCTGCAGTGGATGGACGAAGAGACGAGGAAATCTGCCAAAGAGAAGGTGAGGCACTGGCAGCAGCACTGGGGAGGAGGGGGGTGATGGTGGAAGGTGGTGGAGCTGGGCAAGCACGCCCGTCCGTCGCTGGCACCAAAAGCACTTTGGTCTTTGTCACCCCCCAGGCAGATGCCATCTACAACATGATCGGCTACCCCAAGTTCATCATGGACCCCAAGGAACTGGATAAAGTTTTTAATGATGTGAGTTGGTCAGATGTGTCTCCTGGGTGTCCTATTCCCCACTCCACTAGCACGCGCAGGACATGTGCACATCACCACGGCTTCAGGGCAGCCGGGAGCCCTAGGTTTCCTGCAAAAGGGTCTCACTGGTGACCTTGGCCATTCTCTGTGGACTTTCCAGAGAGCCGCAAGCCAGTTCTGGGGTGGCTGGGGCTCTCGGGATCCATGCCCGGGAAGAGGAGGAGTGGTTTCCGTAACAGTGATTCATTGCCCTCCCAAGACTCTGCAGATGTTGTAGGGGAGGAGAAACAAGAGCAGCCGTAACTCGGCTGGCTCCGGAGGCTCAAACATGACCATGGAGGGAGGAGCGGGGCTGGGCGAACGCCGTGCGCTGCTCACGCCTTGCTCTTTTGCAGTACGAGGCTGTGTCTGACCTCTACTTTGAGAATGTCATGCAGTTCTACAACTTCTCAGCCAGGGTCACTGCCGACCAGCTCCGGAAACCACCAAACCGGGACCAGTAAGTCCTTTGCTCTGCTTCCCTGTTGTGCTCAACAGGGAATATCAAAATATCTGGAATACTGGGATTTGGTGTCTACCAGACCATGCCGGTTTTGGGGAGTTAGATTTGGGCTGATGGCTTTGCACCATGATAAGCAGGTGGTGTCGGAGCAAACATCAGCAATGGCTTTGTGCTGCCACGTTGGCCCTGTCCGTGTCCCTGCAGGTGGAGCATGACACCTCCGACGGTCAACGCATACTACTCTCCCACCAAGAACGAGATTGTCTTCCCTGCCGGCATCCTCCAGGCCCCTTTTTACACCCGTGCATCTCCCAAGTAAGAGCCTAGGGAAAACGTGGACAACAGGATTCCCAAATTTCTTCCCATCCCAAAACTTGAGGCTAAATTTCATGGCTGTGGGGAGCAGCAGCTGCTCTCTACATCTCAGCATCGCCCTCCTGCAGGTCACTGAATTTTGGTGGGATCGGCGTGGTGGTGGGCCATGAGTTGACACATGCCTTCGATGACCAAGGTATGGCCAGGGCCAGGCAGGTGGGCTGCCGGAGGGGTGGCTGGCAGGGTGATGAAGGACCCACTGTGTTTTTGGCAGGCCGGGAATATGACAAGGATGGCAACCTACGTCCCTGGTGGAAGAACTCCTCAGTGGAGGCCTTCAAGCGGCAGACAGCGTGCATGGTGGAGCAGTACGGTAACTATACCATCAACGGTGAGGCCGTCAACGGCAAGCACACCCTCGGGGAGAACATCGCTGACAACGGTGGCCTCAAAGCTGCCTACCGGGTAGGGCCACGGGGCTGGGGAGATGCGGTGGGGGGCATGGTGTGGTGGGATCGGTGTTGTCCCCTGAGCCCGCTGTGCTCCCTGGCCTCCAGGCGTATCAAAACTGGCTGAAAAAGAATGGGGATGAGGAAACCCTCCCAACTCTCAGCCTCACCAACCACCAGCTCTTCTTTGTTGGCTTTGCCCAGGTAGGTCACTCAGTGGTGGGCAGGGAGGGTGGACGCACAGGTTTTAAGGGGGTGGAGGCATGCCCAGACGGTGTTGGGAGGGTGTGAAGGCAAAACTGAGCTCTCCAGAGGTGCTGCGTGGTGGATGGAGAACCAGATCGGGGTGGTGCTGGTTAAATAACAAGATAAAGCTGGAGCTGTATTGGTCACGCAAGCGGGGAGGTCTGATTCAGCAGCGAGCAGACGGTTGCACCTATGGTTGCAGACACTGGCACTCATGCTTCTCGCTCTCCGTTTGTAGGTGTGGTGTTCAGTTCGCACACCGGAGAGCTCGCACGAGGGGCTCATCACCGACCCGCACAGCCCCTCGCGTTTCCGCGTCATCGGCACAGTCTCCAACTCCCGGGAGTTTGCGGAGCATTTCAGCTGCCCCCTCGGCTCCCCCATGAATCCCCCCAAGAAATGCGAAGTCTGGTAATGGGCGAGCGCTTGAGGGAACCAGCTGCTGGTTGCTTCGTCCTTGCCGACAGCTGAATTTTCCCCTCCTTTCGAGAGGCTCAAACCACTTCTCCATGCAACGAACTGCCCAGCTCTCAGCCGGAGTGGCGCCCTGCGCCCCCGGCATCGTCCGAGGTTCGATCCACTGTGAAAACTCCTCATCCTCTCACTCATTTGTGAAACGACTTCGATTTGGGGGTCTTTTCTTTCCCACCATGACCAGGCCATGTGTCAAGGCACGTGCGTCTGCGGGCACTACCCTGTATTTACACACACAGCGCTCCAGCCTGACCCACTGCTCCAGCAAAACGCCTCTTTTTTGGAGGTGATAAAGGGAATGCCGCGATACGGGCGGGTTTGACTGCGTGTCTAAATACACCTGACGTACCTTCCTCTCTCCAAAGATACGCACATGAGGATGGAAAAATATTTTAAGATATATTTTTTTGGGGGGGGGAGGGAAATATATATATTTTTTTCATGCATTGTGGAATACACTGGAAAGTTTCAGGGAAAATGCATTTAAAAGCCTTTTTTTTTAGTAAAAGATTCATATATTTATTAATTTTTTTTAACTCAGTGCAGCTGTGGGTGCAGCACCCTGTGGTGACAGTCCCTCGGCCAGGGAAGCCAGATGGGGCTGCCCAGGCTGCGGATGCATCTTAGCTGGTCCTGGATCCTGGGTTTCTCTGGGAGGGACCGTCCTCAGAGGATGCTGATGGGGAAATTGGGCACAGTGGGCCTGGGGACAGGGCTGGAGGATGCTGCAGGTCGCAGAAAGGCTCTGCTGGGATGCTGCAGCTCCTGGGATTAGCTTTAATTTCGGAGTGCAAAGGGAAATGTTGACGTGCCAAACGTGTAACCAAGGTGATGACGGTGTGGATGGAGCACTCGGTTTTCCGCCCTGTTGCTTCTGAGGAGGGGTCAGCCATTTTTTCCCTGGCCCGAAAGCTTCCCCGGACAAGCGCAGGTGGCTCCTGCCGCTGCTTCGCTCGCCGTCGTGCCCAGCCTCTATGCCCGGGAAGCTGCAAGCCCCGAAATCACCACACAGCCCCAAACCTCCATCCCTCCGTGGCCGGTTTGGCACCGGTGTAAGATCAGGCCAGGATGGGGGTTGAGGGGCTTTCTTAAGGGTTTTTTAATACTCCTTGTCCAGTTTTGAGAGGAAACCACGGACAGTAGCTCAGGTGCTGCGTGTTGTCTCGTGGGGCACCTTCTTGCTCTAGACAGAAAGCAAAGATGTAGAGGGATTTTTAATATTTATACGTAAAAGAAGGGATGGGGCGGGATTTTTTTTGTAACTATTTTTTCACCCTATACGTGGGGCTTATTGTAATTGAAATAAATACTTTTTACTGGGTCTGGAGCTGCTCATGACTTGTTGTTTTTTTTTCTGACAGCGGGGAGAATCTTGTGTCCCCTACCTGTATCTTTCTCCCCGTCCACACAGAATGGACAGGGTTAGAAGGGACCTCTGGAGATCATCTAGTCCGACCCCCCTGCCAGAGCAGAGGCACCTCCAGCAGGTTGCACAGGACGGCGTCCAGGCGGGTTTGGAATGGCTCCAGAGTGGGAGACTCCCCCACCTCTTTGGGCAGCCTGTTCCATTCCACATGGATGAGACCATCCTGTGCTGACAAAACTGAGCCGAGGAGGCTTTTCCCAGCCTGCGCTTGGCGTCTGCTGCCTCCCTTGGAGGCTAAAACCAGGCTTTTGTGCCCAAAAAACTCACTCTCACTGCGGGTGGGTGGTTGCTTTCCACCACTATGGCACGGCCCCACACATCTCCCCAGCAGGGAAGTCTTTCCCAGATGCTTTTCCTTCCTCTCCCGGGTGAGTTTTTGGCTGGCCGGGCTACGCTCGGATCCAGCGGCACGGACACCGGACAGGTTGCTCTCCAAACGGCCTTATTTATAGCTCCGCGGTGCCGGCTGGATGCTGCCAGCGCGGTACCACAGGCCAACATTCACTGCCAAACGGATACTCCGTGGCTTCATCAGGCTTGCCCCAAAAAAATGCAAGGCAGGACCTGGACTGCAGGCTCCTGGCTGAACCTAACCCCAACTCCTGGGAGGGCTGATGGCCATAAACCAAGCAATGTGCTGGGTGTTTGTTTGCTATTTAGCCCCGGCTCGTTATCGGGGGCTGGATTTGGGCTGCAGCCCCCTGGGTTTGCCCCATCAGTAGTGAGCTCTTAGAAATACAGAGCGGTTTTGCTGCCGGGATGGGCAGGGCTGAGCCAGTGGCACGCAGGGGATGGTGAGCGTTGCATAATTAAGACAGTAAAATTTCCCTCTTGCTGTTTTAACTGTGTTTTCTCGCTCAGATTGCATCAAGATGCTTTCTACTCACAGGATTCGGTGCGAGGCCCTCGGGTTTCCTGCAGAGCTGGGAGACTGGCCGTTGTTTTCCCCAGGATCTGGCTGGAAATGGTGGCGCAAGCCCGCAGAGGGCGGTGGAGCCGAGAAAATCGTTGCTTGAACTCTCAGCTCCTGGGCTGGCTGGAGTTAGCGATGCTACCCAGTGTGGCGTCTTGGCCCGGATCTGGCCCAGCGTGTTTAAAATGTGGTGAAATGCCTGCATTCCTAGAAAAAGAGAGGAGAGCTGTGGGTGCGAGTCAAAAAATAATTAAGCGGGGAGAGCGGGGCTGGGGTGAAAGGGTGTTTTCCCAGCTGCAAGAAGCAGGAAGGGGAGCACAGCCCGTCGCGTGGAGAGGTAGGATGCTCTTAGGGGCGGTTTAACCGTCCAAAAGGGAAATATTTTGGCTCTCCGGGGCTTACTCACAGCGAGGGACTGGGCAGGCGGTATATCTGCCACTGCGGAGGGGACAGCCCCAGCGCAGGAAGGATTTCAAAGTGAGCATCAGCTTGCGTCATGGCAGGGGGACGCCACGGTCAAGGCTCCCCGTGCTGGGCTTGGAGCCGGTGGTGGATGTTTGCGGGTCTGGGAAGCTGCCGGGTGGAGGCAGAGCAGGCAGGAGGTGACTCATCCCACTCGCGTGCCAGTGCCTGGCGTGGACTTGCCTGATCCTGGGTGGTATTTGCTTTGTTTTGCGTTCAGTCGTGCCCCGGAGGGCAGAGATGTTTGCCGAGAGCTGAGCCCGGGCAGGAGGAGGAACTGGGAAAGCTCCAAGCAGGGCTGCCTTTTTTTTTTTTTTTTTAAGAGTTTTTTGGTTTTGGTTTTTGCCTGGAGGGTGTTGGAAGGGGATCAGTGGGGGGGCAAAGCAGGAGAAGCCCAAAGAGTTAGGCGCTGCTATGCCATGTTGGGTGAAAGCGGGTGCCCGGAGCGTGCTGGAGTCTCCAAAATGAGCTGGAAATGGTGGTTGTTCGCAGGTTTGGTGGGGCCGAGCCAGCCTTCGAGGTTGCAAGAGGCTGAACCCCACCCTCTGAACTGCTCTTCTCCTTCCCAGTTTGCTCCCTCCAAGCAGGATCTAACCCCCAACACATCACAACAGTGCTGGGGTCACCTACTGGGACCGTCAGATTTTAGGGCAGTGAACGGGCCAAAAGCTTCCTCAAACAATTCCTGCAGGAAAAGAGTCCTTTTCCAGTGATACCCCAACCCTTTACCCTATTTTCCGAAGTTTACCAACAGCTCTGGCTTCCCCTCTTTTCGTTGTGAGCACCTCTGCTGTGCCAGGTACGCGAGAGACTGGTGGGACTGGAAAAGGAGTCGGTGATGCTCCGAAACAAGAGCTCAGCACTATAAACTCAAGCTGCCTGCGGTGATACATCAGTTCCCAGGTGCTAATAAAGCTAGCAGGAAAAATAGGAAGAAAAATGAAACAGAGAGGAACCAGAGGCAGTAGCAAGGGCGTGAATCCAACTGGCACTTGCTCAGGCTCGCCAAATCTGCAGGGTTTGTTGGCCAAATCGTCCTATGTGGGGTAATATGGAAGAGAGACCTGTCTGCTTTTTCCTCTTAGGGGGGGGAAAAAAAATGGTAAAAAGATGGCTGGGGGGAGACATAGACTTTGGAGGAGCTTTAAGGCAGAGCCGGGATCCTGGCTCCTTCGCATGGCTAGCATGCATGCAGAGCTTCAGCAGACAATATGGTGAAAATGCTAGGATTTTTTCCTTTCTAAATGGGCAAAAAAGAAGTGATATATCTAAAGATACTGGAGCTAGGAGGCTCTTTCGCAGCTGTGTTTACAGGCAGCTATTTCTGTAGAACAGAGGGAGCCATAGACGTCAATTTGCTTTTGGTACGAATTTCCTTCCGCATGAAGGGGTGTACCAGGAGAAGTGCCACGCTTGGAAGGCGGTCGGTGGGATGGCGCAGGGCACCGACCCCCTCCCAGACCGCACAGCTTTACTCGCACCCTCAAAATTATTACAAGCAAAGTCTTTACGAGCTGTGGAGCGGGATCCGTCTTCCCAGCAGGCTGCAGACAGGAGAGATGTGCTGTGAGTGCAGCAGCTCTCCAGGATGTCTGGAGATCCATCAGTCCTTGGGCAAACCCCCTACCATGATAAAAATTCCTCCTTTGTTCTCCCATTTTTGGGGAGTGGGGGAGTATTTGGCCTTCCTTTGAGCTCATTCTCATTTCTCTCTTCAGTATTTAGTTTTCCTGGTGGGGAATCGGCAGCCGATCTGGCAGGCGGTAAGCTGCAGAGGAAAACTGGCTCAGAAAAAAAATGCCTGGAGCCCCCTCTTGTAGCTAAATATTTGTTCCTGGCTGCAGATGGCAATAGTCCCCATTCAGGACTTCTTTACAGGCTGGCAAGGCTTGGTTGGGCCTTCTTCCCCCAAAAACCTCACCGTTTTCCATTTCACCCCATTTCCCACAAGCAGTTTGAGGTAGATGCGAGCTCACCTCATCCCAGGCATTTCCCTTACCCCAGTGCAGGACGAAAAGCACAAAGGGAAGCTAAATAGCATGCTAGTCATCTTCCCTCTGCCGTCGGCTCCACTAATAACTTCTGGCACTACGCAGTGCGCCTGTTTGGTGTGGCTGTGCCCCGTAGATAGCACCTTAGTAAGTAAGAAACCATTCCAGTCGCACAGTTACTCTTACTGGAGGCCACCGTGGCAGTGTAAGCGGCGTGGCAGCTCGCAGGGGCTTTTCTCCTGAGATCACGCCTCGGGGTATGGTGCAGTCCTCGTGCGTCGGTGCACGTGGTTGTCACGTCTCAAACCTGACCTGCACAAACCAAATTGTTTAATAAGTCAGAGTCTGACTGAAAAGGGAAAACGTGCTCAAGACCTTGCTACTATTTTTTGGCCACTGGGTGCTGTGCTGCGTTTTGCTGTCGTGAATGACACCGAGATTCTCCCCTTCAGATTTGTATTTTAAAACTCAAGAATAACTTTTCTGCTTACAAAAGGGGCTGTTGTGGAGACGCAGATAGATGTGACTCATGGGGTAGGTTTTCTTCAGCATGCAAGACCCCGATTTTTCTTCTGTCAACTTCCAGTTGCACAACCAGTTACTCGCCAAGTGCCTGAATATACCACCATGAGAGCTGTTTACTTTGATAAAAGAAGCTTTTCATTTTAAAAGTTTATTTGTCATTGCTTTAAAGTACTATTGCCACTACTAAGAGGACGCAGCAGGCGGGACGCAAAGAAACTATGGAAAACTTTCCTACAGCAGCTCGTGTACCCCGGGCTGGGTGACACGGGGTGGCAATACCTGCCAGGGCAGCGAAGGTGCCGGGAGCGTCACGGCAGGAATGTCGGTAGGTGCCAGCCAGCTGGAATGAGCCCTCGGGAGCCAGCGGTGGGGCAGGACAAGTCAGGACAACCCAGCGGCTGCTTGAAGCTGCACTGAGCTCCTTTTTATCTCCCCGAGAGGGCACAAACCGCCTCTGCCCCCGCCAAGCTCAGCGCGGCGGTGGTCGTGAGCAGGGCGCCGCAGCCCGGCTGTGAAACATGGAAGATGGCGGCAGCGCGGCAACCCTCGGCGGGGCGAAGGCACGGGGTGGGGGCGTGAGGTGGGTGCCTGCCCCCCACCAGGGCCGCAGGGCCCTCCCTAGGCCGGTCCCCATTGCCGGAGGTGGGCTGCTGGGCCTCCCTCGCAGCCGCCATTTCACCCTCAGGGCTGCAGGCCTCCACCGCGCCTCACGAGGGGCTGCCCCCGGAGCCTGGGATGGGGCTGGGAGCCGCGGGGCTGGCAGCGGGGCTGGGGGCGAGTTTTTGGGCCGGGGTGAAGCCCCTGTGCCCGCAGCGCGGTGGGTGCTGCGGGGGCCCCGCCGCCCCCCTCACAGCCCAGGGCCGCCCCCTCACAGCCGAGCGCTGCCGAAGCCTCTCCGGGCCGAGCCCGAAAGCACCCGAAGCTGCCGCCGCTCCGTTCCCGAGCGGCTCCGGAGAGTCCCGAGAGATCCCGAAGATCCCCGAGCGCCTCCTCCGAGCCCGTCCGAAGTTTCCCGAACTCCCTCACGCCCTCGGTCTCCGGAAAGAGCCGAAGTTTCCCGAGCGCGGGGGTCACGGGAGGTGCCGGGCTGAGCGCGGAGTGTAGGCGGGGCGGGGGGGGGGGGGNNGGGGGGGGGGGGAGCCGCGGGGAGGAGGGCGCGTGCGCCCGCGAAGGTCTCCGGAAGGAGCCGAGGTTTCCCGAGCGCCGCTCGCCGGCGAGCGGTTCCGGAAAGAGCCGAAGGTTGCCGAGCGCCGGTGGGCCGAGCGGCTCCGGAGCGGCCCGAAGGCGCCCGAGCGTCCGTCCTGCCGGACTGCTGGAGGCGGCCGCAGCGCCATGTTTGATGCTCCGCTACTTCAGTGAGGAAAATCCGCCGGCATCGCCCGAGAGCCGCCACCGCGAAGGGCTCCGCTGCCCCCGGGGAGGGGGACCGAGACCCCCCGCCGCCGGCGGCTCATGAGCAGCGCGGCCTGAGCCGCCTCCCCCCCCCTCCCCTCCCCGCCGGCCCCTCTCCCGTCCCCTCCCCGCGCCGAGCCCTCCGGGAGGCGCGTTGTCACGGAGACCGGCGCCGGTGCCGGCCCGCCGCGCTGCCCCGGCCGCCGCACCGGCCCCCCGGCCCGCTCCCCGGCTCCCCCCCGGCCCCGGCCCCGCTCCCCGCCGGGGGGTGGTGGCTCCGCTTGGCGATGAGTTTACCGCAGAAGGCGGCTTTGAAACCCGGCGCGGCGGCGGCGGCGGGGACCGGCCCCGGGAGCGGGGCGGCGGCGGCAGCGGCGGCAGCGGCGGCGGCGGGGCCGCCTCCCCCCTCGGCTCCCCCTCACCCGGCGGCGGCGCCGGCGCCTCACCCCAACATCAGGGCCTTGCCGCCCCAACCGCCCCAGCAGTATCCTTTGCCCCGGGGAGGGGGGGTGGTGGTGGTGGTGGTGAGGGGGAGTGGG
>RSEF01000021.1:6764163-6785026 GCA_003993805.1 Himantopus leucocephalus
TTTTTTTTTTTTTTTTTTTGTAGGGGGGGATTGTGAAGCGGAAACCACGCTCAGCGAAATACCGTAACCGCGTTAGCCGGGAATGGTGTGACGGGCCGTGCAGGGGACGGTCAGGAGTGTGTTTTGCTATTTATCGGTGGCAGTGACTTATGTTTTCAAGTGGAAGTGTTTTTATTATTTCTTTTTTTTTTTTTTTTTGCAAANTCTTTTTTTTTTTTTTTTCCCCTTGCTGAGGGCTGTTTCAGCTGTGTGGCGACGCCTGTGCTCTTCAAGAAACGCCTTCCCTGTGTATATAAGCGTTTTATTGCTCTCACTTTCATTTTTGAGGTGGGAAAACCGAGCCCTTTTATAATCAGTTTAGGTCCATTGTTTTCTTGAGCTTCCGGCAAGAATCATTCCTGCCATGACCGCAAATACGTTGCTTAAATCATGAGACTGTTGACGTTACAGATTTGTTTGGGTCAAGTGAAAAACCTCCGAAGATTTTTGAGAGGGACGTACTGTGCGCTGGGTGTTTTTTGGCGAGCTTGTGCTGTTCTGTAANAGATGAAGGGGGGGGGGGGGGGGGGGGGGGGGGGGGGGGAAAGTGCGAAGGTGCTGTCATGACAAAGTCAGCGGAGTGGTGGTAAGTAACTGTTGCTCAGGGGAAATTTTGCTCAGTTTTGAGTGATGTGCCAAGTGTTACAGTGGGAACACCGGCCAGCGTGCATGTAAGGAGTCCATGCTCGGCTGATTTTTCCAGCAAGGTGCTGGTTTGGCTGGAAAGAGTCTTTTTTTGAACAGGAAACGTGACGCTTGACAGTTGAAGGGATGAAGTTTGCCTGGGTCTGGCATCAGGAAGGTGCTGGGCTTTCCAAAGCACTTTATTTTCAAGTGGTCGTTAAAAGCACTGTGGAGGGACTCAAATGACTTCTCCGACGTTGAGGGTGAGCTTTGGTGGTGGTTTGCAAGAGTGGCCGTGCCGCCAGAGCTAAGGCAGGAGGACGCCGTTGCTTTCGGTTAGTGTTGTCACGAAACGCCTTGCCCGCGCAAGGGATGAAGCTTGGGCTTACCTCTGAGGGCAGCCTAAAAATAAAAAGCCTTGGAAGGAATGGGCAAGACCCTAAAGAAGCTGGAGATGATGTGGCAGCGCGTCCCATCGCGGGGACCCAACTTGACGCCCAGAGCAAGAGGCAAAGAGGAACGGAGAAGCATTAGGTAGCTATGACAAGCCGACCTTACAAAGGTGGGGAGGTTAAAATGATACACTCTGATTTTTATTTATGGCCATACCTGTTTTGAAAACGCACTGTGTTTGACCGATACCGCTTCTTAACTTTTAAATTAATAATCTGTCCTTGTAACATACGCAGCCACTGTGTTCTTGATACCTTTTGGGCAAACTATGTTCAGGTGTCCTGGCTGGTTTTTACCTCCGCTAAAACTTGTGTGGTGCTTCCAGGGTAGTAAACAAAAGCTGTTACCTTTTCTAAGCGCGGCTGCGAAAGTGAGGCTTGGGGAGCATAGTTCATCTCTGATTTACTGGAGTGCAGAGGGTCATCTGAGTTCAGCCTTATTTTTAGCTCTGTTTGGTTTCTTTTTTTTTTTTTCTTCTTCTTCTCTGTTTTGATACAACTACTGAGACAGCGTTACCCTACGGCAGATGAAGTATAGCTGCAGGTTTCTTCTGGCAACTCGGGGTGAGCTGAGCGCTGCGAGGTCTCCTCCTCACGGCACTGTGAGGGTTTATTTGTTGATGTGAAGGATTATTATATGTTAATAGGTAGATTGAGGCTCTGACTTGGGCTTTTTTTAAACTAGAACAGCTTCCGTCTGGCGAACTTTGTGCCTTTGGAACTATGTGTGGTTTTAGTACTTAATACATCATGAAATTAAAAGGTTATCTGTATAATTGAAAAAAGAAGAATTGGGTGAGAGAGGAGTGTACAGGAAGAAGAGCTGCTTACTTCAGGTGCGTTTGTGGAAAGGCATGAGGGAGAGAAAAAAGAAAAATACAGGGGGAAGGAGGAATTTTTAAAAATTATTTCTTGAAGGCAAGCGAATTTGGAGAGTGATGGACATGAAGAACAGAAATGTTTTGGTGGGAGTTCCGTTCTGTTACGTGCTGAATAGGAAGTTACTGGAGCTGCTGTAGGACAAGACAGAGCTTTGCAAAATTTCCTTAACACAGTGGCTTCAAGGAGTTAAGTTTTTTTATGTAAAAGTAAGTTGGGATAATGTTGTGGCTCTGGTAGTGGTGAGTATTCAATCAAACCTGATTTCAGGAAGAAATTGTGTTTGGAAGTTGTCAGTACGGACAAATCCTCCGTTGCTGACCCTTATTTGGGAAGGGTGGACAAGGGAAGATCACAGGGAGGTGACGCGCAGGGGGATATTATCAACAATCAATCCCCATTTGCCCACCTTGGCTTTGGCTTTCAGAGTGCCTCTGAGGAATGAGTTCCAGGTGAAGTCAATTGTTCTGTAGCGAGACTTCTTCCATAAAAAATGTGAAATAATGAAGGTACACTCCGGGCTGCAAGCTCACTGTAGACCTTTGTGCTTTTAACTTGGCGGTACTTGTGATGCATGTTGAACTACACCGCGTTTCTTTACTCTCCCTCATGCTCCCACTTTAAAGTATTTTTTGTGTGTGTTATAATAAGCCGCTCTTGAAAAAGTCCCCGTGCTGTGAATAAATTTTGTGGATCAATATAATTAGGTCACCAGTTTCTTCCCAGCCCCAGCCCAGACGTGGGCAAACATTGCATTATGAAGGACAAACAGATTGATTTGTGTTGAACCCGGGTAACGTTGCACGTCTGCTGGCTCTTCAGGGTTAATTTAACACTGTTCCTTGGAGCCAAATTAGAGCCATCTTGGGCTCTGGGCTGGTGTCAGTAGGTTTTTGTTCTCTTTTCCAAACTTCCTTGCGTTTGGAGGGAGTTCAGCTTCCTCTTGTTGATGGTCTCTGTGCAGGCACCAGTAAACTTGACCTTAATATACCACCGATATACCACCGTAGCTGTTTCAGGGGGGGATTGGGTATCTCTGGGCACGGGTATTTTTCAGGTTATTGCAGCGGGGCAATCCCGGCAGGTTCAGGATGGGCTTTAACAGACGGTCATTTAAAATCTGTCTTTTCTTCCCCCATTTCAATTCCGTTTCTGAGAAGCGGAGAGGAAGGGTCAGCGTTTGGGGGCTTTTTGTGTGAAGTACATTACTGCTGTGCACGGGAAGCTGGGTTTTGCTGATGTTGCCTCGCTAATTGAGCGACTGCTTTAGTTTTTCCTGAGTTGCTTTAGCTAACTGTGCTGTAGTCCCTTTCAGAAAGCGGCGTGCTGGTTCCCACTCCGTTGGGTGGCATCTCCTGGATGCGAGCGGCTTCCCAAAAGCCCAGGAGAACGGCAAGAAATACAGGATCGCTTTCAGGAACGTACGAGACTGTGTGAAGTCGGGGTGAGGTTCTGGCAAGGCTTACCCGGTGTTTGGATGCGGGCCAGGCTGCGCTGTTGGAGTAGGCCTGCGCTGGTAATCTTCTGGTTAAATTAAGACTGTTGAGGAGGATTTGGGTGCGTGGGGTTTTCTGTCTTCTCTTAGTGAGCAAAGAGTTGAGCTGGAGGGCAAACTGCCCAAGAATTTCACCGAGGAGAGCATCTTCGGTGCGTGCTGAAGGGTCAGGGGCTCCGCGTTGCTGTGATACCCTCTGGGAATTTGGAGGCAACGCCATCTTCCCTCCCTGCTTACTTCCATTCCAGGTCGCTTTTTTCCAGAGTATGTCATGCAGCATCTCTCTGTGCTCTCTGGGGTTTATCCGTTGATGACTTTGAAGATGAGGACGCTGGGACTGGGAAGCTGCTTGGGTGTAAAAGTCAGCTTGAAGAGCGTGATCGTGGGTTTCGTGCAAAGTGCCGTGCCTCCCCGCGCCTTGAGTGGATCAGCTCCGGCTTCTGGGCGGCTTTGACACTGAACAGGAACGAAACCGAGAGCACGGTCCGAAGTCCTCTTCCAGATGCCGGTGGCAGCCGCTTGCAAGGAAGGGTGCTTTCAGTGTTACGGTAATGAAAGGGAGGGAGTGGCGAGAGGTGAGGAGGAGGGGAGGAACTGGGCTGAGATCAGAGGTGTTCCTTGCTCTCTGTGTTTTTGAGTTCAGGAGTGAGTTTGCTGAAGTCGCGGCTGGATGAAGGGAAAGAACAGGCAGCGGTGTTGCCTGAGAAGCGTTTCCGTTTAGGAGTGTCTGAAGCCGTGGAGATGGTACATCTTGGGAGGGTGTGCAGTAGGAGAGAACCTTTGAAAATGCGGAGACTTTCCCTGCCTCTCCGTGGTAGTGGCTCTTCTGCTGGGGAGGAACGGGCACGGGTTTGTGCGCGTACTGCCAAAAAATTAAGTGCTTTTAGACCTCTCTGCCATCTCCCTTGTTGATGTTCCCCAGCCTTGGCACATCTTCGCATTCTTTCAAGCAGAAATAGCTTTAATTTATTTAATGACAAAAGCTAATCATGTTATAGTGCAGATATGTCAGTTTACCAGCTTTGTAAGATTTTTGTGGTGAAATGTCTTGGAGAAAACCATTCTTCCAAAAAGATGATTTCAGATAGCTTATTTTCTTCCCATGTCTGAAGACATGATTGTGTATGTTCTCTGGCAGAAGTCTGCGGGAGAGGGTTACTTAAAGCCGTTTAAATATATACGTATTTAATGTGCAGTACTGATTTTGGAACACAGTTTGTGTTTTTGTCTATGGTAAGGTAAGAAGTTGGTGAGAGAGTAATAGGAGACTTAGAACAAATAGTTTCCCTTTTAGATGTTGGGACGTAGAAGGGTTTTCATCTGTGCATATGGGTTTTGCCCATCGTCTTAGGACTGGAAGGCTCTTTCGTGTTGTTAGTGAATGTTGGGATGTGTCGAGCTGGTGCATTTGCTCCGTTTTTGTTTCGTAGTAAGAGCGAGCGGTGAAGATCCCTCTTTAGAAGTCGTAGGTAACCTATATTTTCTTTTTCTCCCTAATCCAGCAATTTCAAGGCTAGTCAACTGTCAAGTTCAGTTGTGTGTAAATCCGCTAATATGATTAGAGTTGCTGGAATTTTTACTGTGGGGAATTACAGATGGGTAGTATCGCTGTTTTACAGGCATTTCTTTAGTAGGAAACTTTATCTGTGACTTGAATGTGTCTGCTGGCTATTGCAAAGGCTTTTCTGGAATGAATGGGGAAGAGAAAACCAGCGTTCGTTACAGGGAGTGAAGATGTGGGTGGAGGAGTTGTGTGCCCCATGGTGTGGAGGAACCGGAGGAACTGATTTTTTCTTTTTTTAAGGGAATATCGTTGCCGTGGCTTCCCATACTACTGTGTTTTACACTTGGTGATAATTCCAAGAACTTCTCCTGTGTACAGCTTTCCTTTCCAAACTGTGGACTTCATTTTGCCTCCCAAATAGGAAATGATGATGTGGAACAGCTGGAAGGAGAAAATGGAATGGGTTCTTAAAAAAGAAAACGATCAAAGGCAGGAGAGCAAAATAAGCTTTTAGGCTAGTGAAATTTTCTAGTACATGTTATTCTTATGGTTTATTATATATGTTTGGAAGATGTCCCAGAACGCGCTCTCTCTTTTCGTAGTAGGTGATGGCACGCTGTTGCTGATGGGACTTGAGTCAAATTGCTGCTGGGCATGTAACTAGGTTAATGGGACAGCAATTTTTTTTCTTTCCTGAAAGGAAAATTACGTGCTCCCTATTCCGATTGTACCTTAAGAATTGTTTTTTACCTTTGTTTGCTCTGTAGTCATCTGAGGTAGAGAGAAAAGGACAAGTTTCCCCGCACTGAGATTGTATCAGGTTTAAATCAATTCTGCTACCAGAAATAATACGTTTCTGCTGTTGGTTGTAACACCTTTGTGTACCCTTTATCTGGATGAGGGCTCAAATATTTCTTGAGCTTTAAATACGCCCGAAGAAAAGCAAAGTGGCTTCTAAAACGTGCATCTTGAAAGAAAAACATAGCCAGTCCTCGACTGATACCAGTAGCGTTCTCCAAAACCGTTGGGGAAGTGTTGAAATGGGTTAGGACTTGTCGAGATGTGCGGAGCAGCTGCTCCTTTCCAAGGGGTTGAACTCGGCAGGAATGAGGCTCTCTGGAGTAAGAGTATCTGCACGGGAATAACTCTGTAAAAGTCGCAAACATGAAGACCATCCCCACTCTTATGAGAGGAGTGACTTTCACGTGGTACATCCTCAGGGTGGTAGGAAAAGAAATCTTGCTGCCAGTCCTTGAGTTTGCTCTGGATGCTGTGAAAACACCGAGCAACGCTCTTCCGTTAATGCAGCTAAAGGTCTTAAATAACGCAAATTTTCCTAGAGGTTGGAAAGCTTTTGGGAGGTGGAAACTAATAAACATTGCATAGATTCTCTCTTTCTCCGTTTGCGAGATGATGATTGTATATTTGTTTGTGTTTCGGTTTGATTTACCTGTGAGAGTGACTGTGTGTGAGTTACTGAATTACTTAAGAGTAGTGCGATTTGAATGTCTGCGTTGCTGGTGGCATTTGAAAATCCATTTGAGCTAATGCTATGGCTGTGCTAATGGCAGTCGGAAAAAGAGATTTCCCTCTTTTATGTGTTATTGAGAAGTCATAGAAGTTACTGTGCCTTGAAACAGGCATTTTTCTGGGCTGATCTTGTTCTTTTGCTGAAAAGCAAAAATGACAGGAGTCTTCGGTCTTTTCAGACTAAGCAAGAGGCTCTTCCTATAAGTATCAAAGGGAAAGATTTTTTTAGCGATACTACTTACAGCTTTGTTTTTTTAGTCAGCCACTGTCTTTGAAAGGCTCCTTACATCCTGAAGAAAGGAAATGTCTGTTAAAAAAAAAAAAATGCATTTCCCCTAAGCGGTGAGCCCTAGCCCTGCTGCCCTTGGACTACCACGAGATCTTCTACAGAACCGTCAAGTCTGCTGTGAAATTCAGAATGAGATCTGGTCTGAAAACTTTCTGTAACTCTTGAATTCTAGTTTGTGATGATGTACAGGGTGCCTTGGGCTTGACACCGGGCACTTCGTTACGCAGCGTGCGACCGATGAATTGGAGAGACTCAATATCTCTCTTACGTTTGAAAGGGAACTGGGCAGAGTGCTATGGCTGGGGGTAGATGAACTATATCACTTATTTGGGGGGGGGAAGTCAAGAACTGAAATCAAAAAGCATTTAAAGCATGTTTGTTGCGACTTTTAATGTGAAATTCATGGTGCATCTCAAACTCTGGAATACGCTGGGAAAGGGATTCCAGCAGTTGGTGAGTCCTGCCCAGTTTTAGCCTGGCGAAGTTTGTGTAGAAGGCTCTTTTGGATGTATTATTTCTTGAGCTGGTGAGACATCTTCCGAGTTCAACTCGCTGTAGAATATAAAGCTAGCTTTGGTTTACGCTGCCCTTTCTCGCCAGTGCTTACATGGATATAAATACTCGTCACTGGATGGTCTCTCTCCAAATACTTTACTTTTCGGGGCTCTGCGTTTTGTATTCTAGATTGGTGAAATGCAAATAATTCAGCTGTCAACCTGTCTGTGCAGCTTGGGTTTTATGTTTTCCTTCAGTGTTGTGTTTTAAAGTAGATTGCAAAGTGCTTTT
Organism: Himantopus leucocephalus; assembly: GCA_003993805.1. NCBI lineage: Eukaryota > Metazoa > Chordata > Aves > Charadriiformes > Recurvirostridae > Himantopus > Himantopus leucocephalus. The sequence goes on from RSEF01000021.1 coordinate 6,771,762, forward strand.
ATGTCTGTCTCTTCAAAAGAAAAAAAGATCTAATTTTTGTTGATATGGAAATACGGGAAAGTATAATTTTTGATGAGCTTAAGCTTTTCAGCTTAATTGTATTGATTACATTTCCAAAACACTTTTTTAAATTAAAAAGAAGTTTAATCGGCACAGAGAGACCACTTTAGGTTTAAATATGTGGTTCGGAGGTTGCGCACCAAGCTTGACTTGAAATGATTGCCATTCTTCCCCCCGAAAACTTGACGTTTTGTTGCGCTGTCTGTGGCAGCGGTACCTGGTATTGCAGGCATTCACCGAAACAATTGTTGCCGGCACTTGGCACGGTCCCCACCGCTGCTTGCTGAAGCCAAAGCACACTTTATCCACTCAGGCTGACATTAAGATCATTAAATAAATGAATGAATTGTACTGTCACCGAATTCCCATTCTGGCAGCCGAAGAACATGTGAATTTTATAGCCGGGACCTCTGTCCAGAATGTCTTATTGAATGGCCTGGATGTCAGGAGTGGGAACAGTCAGCACAAAGCTTTCTAGTAAAATGTCTGCGCCTTAATGAGAATTACGGTGTGGAGTGATGCAAAAGCCTGAATTACTAGACATCTGATCATCCAAGATGAGTATTAATCAACCTGTGAAGGGCGTGTAGAAAGAAACTGGAGCACAGCAATAAAACAAGGGAGCGGGAGAGAACCAAAGAGGGGGTGGAGAGCTGTTTCTCCAGTGGTAACGCGGGTTGGTCTTGCTGTTTGAAAGGAGTTTGTTGGGGGAAGAATGCAGCCAAGCCGGGAAGTGTTGAAAGCAGGGATAACTCTTGGTCTCCATCAGGGAGTTTGAGGTCTCGTTGGTTGAGCTAAAATGCTAAAAGGTCACTCAGGGTTTGGAAGATCTTGGAGAAGTCTGCTGAACTTCCACCTCCGGGAGGAAAAGGTTGAAAATACTTTCTCAAAGGAGGAGAGTTCACTCGTCAGGCTCAGGCTGCTTTTTATTGTGGTCTGGCTCCATCCATGTTTTTATTGTGTTGCGCTCAAGATAGTGTTTTTGCTTAGGAATAGGGAACATAAAAGATCTGTAGCACCCATGCTGGCTGCAGGTGGGTCAAAAATGTCTCTAAATCGCAGAGGAAAAAGTGGAAGTGTGTTTTGACCAGCCAGTTTGGTGACCTGTATAACTGCAGATCTGCAGGCTGCATGCGCTGCAGCCCCAAATAATACCAGAGACGCTCTACGCTAGGGAGAACTTAAAGTGTTTGATTCAGTCCATTCCCGTTCCGAAGCATAGCAAAACGTCGGTGTTTAAGATCAAATTCAGTGTTTTCATACTGGAGCAAATAATTTTCTTTGTCTTCTCATCCTCCCCTCCCCATACCTTAGAGTTTGTCTTGATTATGGTTAGTCTGATAAAAGGCTGCTAAGCTAGCACTGGTAACCAACGCGGTCCTCGGTGCATCTTATTCATGTTTTAACAGGTGATGTTGCTTGTGGCCATGCTGATGATGAAAGCCGAGCGGTTGGGTAATGTTCCTAGGTGCCTGTTGAGAAGTTCATAATCTTTGAAGACCTGCTATGAACGCAGTGAGACTGCAGTTTCTGTGCAGTCTGCAACTGGAAAAATTGGGGTGTTACGCTAATCAGAAAAGGAGCGGTCGTGCCTGCTGCGGCGCTCAGAGCGTCCCGTCGGCGCAAACAGTCCCCAGCAGGCAGAAGGTCCTGAAATTCCCCTTTCTTTCCTGTCTGGGACAGCACATCAGGTACCTCTTCACTGACTTCTACCTGTGGTTCAGCTGTGTAGCATGGCTTTGGAGGCCACTTTGTGCAATAAGGAGAGAGATGTGTGCTTGGAAACGTTCCTTGGTGGCCACGTGCAGCAGACGCAGCCTTCCCTCTGTGTTTTACCTCGGCCTTAGTGGCCCGAATTCAACAGGCAGAGCTAATGGAAGTCAAACCAGCACTTATTTAAATGAGAAATTACTAACTTACTGCTCACCTTCAGACTCAGCTGGGATAAATATATTGTTGCTATTACTCTTTTTCTTCAAGCACCCTATAGAGGTGTGTGTAAAGTGTGCAACTGAGAGTCCTTATGAGGAAAAAATTGAATGCACGGAGGATTGGACCAAGGAGACCCAGAGCTCCTGTCCAACCTATATCCCTCTGTGAACTATGGGGTTATTGCAGCAGTGTAAGATGCATCACGCTGTCTTTCCTAGATGCCTGCTTTTTCCGGATTTCATTTTGTATGACATGAGATTTTAACTCGGGAGAAGTCATAAACTCTGCGTGTGGCAAGAGGGTACTTAACGATTTCATTTCATTTTGATAAACAGCTGAAATAAAAATTATGGGGGGGAAATCGCGAGGCGTTACAGAATTGGGAGTCGAAATGAGCATTAATGCTCTCAAGAAGCGTATTTCTAGAATTGGTCGCTTGGCTGACGGAAGGACCATCAGTCTGGGTGACAACACGGCTGTCACCATGATGCTCCCTGACGGATTGACCAGCAGAGCATTACATTTTCCCATGAAGTCACAGCGTGAAGTATTAGAGACACGGTAGGAGACGTAGCCAAGTGAATGAGACAGTAAACTACTCGGCTGTTTGATATTCATGCTTATACAGATACAAAGCCTGGCTTGGAAATATATGGTTGCTGCTGTAGGGTCCCAAACCCCCAGGGATGCAGGCAGCGGCCGTCCCTGTAGAGAAGAGGCGTGTGTGGGTTGTTGCGTGGTAAGCTGTAGTAGCTTATTTGTGGTTTTAGGGTACAAAGTTTGAGGTAAGTGGGCTGGGGGGGTTCCATGTTAATGGCATGCATAGGAAGGTAAAAATAAGTTAAGTGGTTTTTAGTACATTACAGAAATCTAGACTCTCGGGTGAAAATTGCCACGAATGAGCGCTGCAGTCATTGTGTCTGTATTGGGAGCTTTTTTCCCCAGTCTTGTAACAACATGCCCCCAGATGCAGGTAATTGCTGGTGCTAAAGGGAAGCCGGAGATGTATGGTTTTACTTTATGAATTCAGTCTGAGGGAAGGTAGGCAGTGATACCCACGTGGAAGTTTGTTGCAGGCTGTAAGCTGAATAAAGGCTGAGTAAAAGCTTGGTAACCTTTCTCTGCGATGAGACAGGTTCCCTCCTGGTCTGCCTTCCTCCCCGCGTCTCTTCCGTTACGTCATCTGGCTCTCTCCGCTTTCTCTGTTTGGATTTTAATGTTCTTAACTGGTTATGTGTTTGCAGTATAAACTCAGTGTAGAAATAACTATGTGTGTTAAGTAACTGTTCTGAAGGGGAAAAAAAAAAACCCAAAAAACTCCAAAACAACAAACCCACAAAGCAATCAATCCCAATCTTCGCTTGCTGGCGTGGCTGTTGGGGGGTAGAGGAATTCCTCCTCCGGCTCAGGGTATTGCCCGGTGGAAGCTGTCCTCCCCAGGCATGCTGACAGCGGCTCCGCACTCCAGACCCCGGAGCGTGTTTATCAGGTTACCTCAAAGCAGCAGCGCACGAAGAGTGGCTAAGCGGGTCAGAGCCTCTCTGCAGCTGGTATCGGGCCAGAAACTGCTGTTTCAGCTGCTAATCAGGGGGCAGAAGTATGCTAAATTTGGGGATCTTTTTCTTTGAAGTGTGATTCAGTTTGTGTGAGATACTGTGTGTTTCGGATATTGTGGTGTGCATTGTTTTAAGCTCAATGATTGAAATAACAGCGGTATTTGACAATAAATGTTATATCAGCAGTTGCATTACAGAATGTGGAAGGTAGAAATGGGTATGGCTTTAGCTCTGCTGTCTCGTCTGTGGCATTTTATTAAAAATACTGTTTTTTCCTGCCAGGCTAGATGTGCACAAGCATCTGATGCAACCAAAAGTCTGGAGGAGGGCCAAAGAACCGTACCTGTTAGTTTTGGAATAGACCGAAAGCTCGCGTAACTCCAGAAAGGAGCGGGCTGGTATGTGTCACTTGGCCAAATAGGAGATCAAAACCTTGTTCTCCAGTGGCTGTCTCCTCCGGATTGCTCCTGTGGGATCTCCGTCAAGCCGGCTTGCTTGCAGCCTTCCTTTGTATATTTTTACAGCATTTACCAAGACATTTGCTTGGTCTTAGTCTCGTGTAGCTGCCATTCAGGGTAAGACTACTACTATTATTGGCCTTTTTTTCTCCCCTTTTCAAAATCAAAATGTGCTGAAGGAAAATATGGCAATTGTCACACGTTCTGGCTCTGACATTGCCTCGCGTCAGATTTGCCAGTGTTCCCCCAGCTCTGCCTTGGCTGCTGCTTGGCACTTTTGTAGATGCGATGTTTCTCTTTGAATGCTTCACTCCTATTAAAAATTCCTGCCTTTCCCCCCCTCCCCCTTCCATCTTAGTTTCTTGAACGATGTAGTTTCTTTGCTCTGAAGATGTCCCACACTTCGCTGGAGGCGATGCTCCTTGCTGCCTCCGAACTGCTGCCCGTCTGGGATGAGCGTCTTCCGTCTTCCCTGGTGATGGTCGCAATTAGTTTGCTCGGTGACCTCGCTTGATAAAGTGACCCAGGAAATTTTCCTACCCCACCTCTTCTTCTCCCAACCCTCCGTTCCCTTCCATCTTTAAAGGTTTTAAGCTAGGATCCCTTTACCGAAGCTGGTTAGGGAGGAATGAGATGGTTTTTAAACTGGCAAAACCGGGGGGTGTGGTTAGCTTTGACTGCGGTGGTGGTGGTTATCAGCTGGGGCAGAAACGTCTTCGGCGAGAAGCAGCTGGAGCGGTTTTTGGCAGCGTCTTTGCGTTCATCCTCTCTGGAGGGAGGTTTGCAGTGTGCAGAGTCGCCTCTAATGTGCGTGCTTGTGGGGTTCTTGGGAGCTAGAATACCATTTCCCTGCTGAACTGTTTCTCATGTAAATATGGTTTTTTTAACACTTACCATGTGCTTGGTAGCCAGAGGCTGGTCTAGAAGAACTTTGTCAAAGAAAGCGGTGTTAAGATATCTCTCTCTTTCAGGTAATGGATTTTTTTCCCCTCTTCTTGTAGTTAATCACAAAAGATAAATGCGGTTAACGCTATCCAAAGGGCTTTTTTCTTGCTGCACCATGCTGAGAAATGCCTTATTCAAGACAGTTTCTTCCCTCTGAGCTTGTTCGTTTTTAGATGCTGAAGGGCATTTTGAGACTTTGTTTTAACTTCGTTTTACATTGTGTTTATAGGAAACAGACAAAAGAAAAAAAAATCCAGTGCTTTGCCAAATATTTTTGGAAAGAACAAGCTTTGTGGATAATCATTTTCATGTTCTACCTGCTCCTTGGTGTGTTAAGGCTGTGGAAGAATCTCCTCTACCCTGAAAAAAGGCTTTGAGAGATTAGCCTTCAAGTAGTCACTTGAGGCGGGTTGATTAAGAAATACACTCGACGTTAGATTTGATCAAGATTTGAATAATGGAGTTAGAATTGACTGTCACTCCTGTAATCCAGTTATTTTTAGATGCGGATCGGTATGTGCCACTCCCCCGGTTGTCTATACCGTTGCTCTGAAGGCAGACAGATCAAAGTGCTGTTTGACGGAGTCGATCTTCACCAGTTTTGTACTTGCCGCTTCATCCCATTAGCACATCCCTTATTAAATGCGGTGGGCCAAAACTTGGCGATTCGGAGCACAAGAGTTCCAGTGCTGCATTGCGGGTTGCTACCCAAAATACAGCTGAAATACGTGTTCCGTTTTGGGCCCCTCACGACAAGAAGGACATTGAGGTGCTGGAGCGCGTCCAGAGAAGGGCAATGGAGCTGGTGAGGGGTCTGGAGGACAAGTCCTATGAGGAGTGGCTGAGGGCACTGGGGGTGTTCAGCCTGGAGAAAAGGAGGCTGAGGGGAGACCTTACTGCTCTCTACAGCTCCCTGAAAGGAGGGGGTAGCGAGGGGGATCGGTCTCTTCTCCCAAGTAACAGGTGATGGGACAAGAGGAAATGGCCTCAAGTTGCACCAGGGGAGGTTTCCATTGGATATTAGGAAAAAGTTCTTCACTGGAAGGGTTGTCAAGCACTGGCACAGGCTGCCCAGGACAGTGGTAGAATCACCGTCCCTGGAGGTATTTAAAAGCCGGGCGGACGTGATGCTGAGGGACATGGTTTGGTGGTGGGTTTGGCAGTGTTAGGTTGATGGTTGGACTCGATGATCTTAAAGGTCCCTTCCAACCTAGACGATTCTATCATTCTGTGTAATTAGGAACACCGTGGTGGTATCGATGGTGGGACTTAGCTCCTTTTGTATTCAAGAAATATTTGGAATTGTGTTGGGAAGGAGGTGGGTGAGTGAACACTTAATCGCCTTCTAGCCCTTGGATGTCTTGGAAGAAAAAAGTGCAGGTCTGAAATAACTTCAGTTTGTGGATAAGATGTGTTTTTGTGGTGTCAGAAAGTCTTTCGTGCTTGAAGGCCTGACGGTGGGGTGTTGCAAGCCCCGAGACTTGCTGCTGTCCTTGAGGCATGGGAACCGTGCTGGCCAAATTCTCACAAGAGCTCCCTGAGCATCAACGTAGCGCTTGGGTGCTGCCGCCTTCTCTGCTGGTGTCGTAGCGTGAGGGCCTGAGCTCTTTACGTGTGCTCGCTTCAGCCAGGTGCCTCGAGGAGAACCGTATTTGTGAGAACCGAGACCTCAGCTCTGGCTGCCGAGCGCCGGAAAGCCAGCCCTTGCCGCCTTGCAAGGGATGTGTGTTGGAGCTGATGTTCGGCTGTGTGTTTTCTCTTGCCTAAAGGTGAGAACAAAACTGTTTCTTTGTGGTAGCTTTCTGTCTTCAGCTCAGGGAAACAGGAGCTTTTATCTGGATTAAAGCCTAAGCCATAGCTATGGACCAGGAGGAATTACGAGAGGTGGAAACTACGCTTAATTTGGGGGTCCTCAATCCAGGATCCAGGCATCTTTTGAAAGAGTGTTGGTGAATTACCAAGAAATCAAACAGTCTTAAGATCAGCATCGTGAAGGCTTTCTCCAAGTTAACCGTATGCTCGGGGGTTGTCCTGGGGAAGCAGCAGAGTTTTTACATTGCTGAGGCTGTTTGCTGTTCGCTGTTGCCCAAGAGAAACTGGATTGCAAAGGGCTGGAGCGGAGGAAAGCGGGGTCGCTTGCATGGGAGGTGATGAATCCGCATTGTTTTAAAGGAACTTCCTAACTTTGTTGACATGCCCTGGCTGCAGAGGAAATCAGAGCACCTGATTTGCTGAATTCCTCCTAAGAATGGGGAAATTGCAACAAAATATAGGCTTTCCAGGGACTGAAAGGTGATTGCCCCAAAAGTAAAAATCAGCCATACCTGTGCCTGGCAAGCGCTCCACAACATTGCCGTTTTGGTTGTGTCTCGTAGTAATATCAACTTCCCCTTAGAAACCTTTGGTGTCAACGTGGGCAGGAAAAAGGCAAGGCTTGCACGGAGTTCATCTCATGGTGCCTTCAAGCGAGGAGTTATTTAACCGTAAGCTGGAATTGTGACTCTCTTTATGCATTATTCTCGGGCAGAGGTTGTCTTTGCTGTGTCTAGGATGTCCACTCATAGGTTTTGGTTTCTGAGTTGTTATGTCAAAGTAACCACCGCGTAGGAGTGGTCGCTGGTGTGAAGTTGCCCGTGAGAGACCTCAAATGCCACATGTGTTAAACTTCGAACAAGTAGGTAGATTCAGAGAGGGCAGTCTCTCGTTTTCCCATCCGGGGGAGAAGAATGCGCAAGGTTTCTCTGGTCTTTTTATAGGACAGGACAAGACAATATTTTAAGAGCATCCCAGTCTCGGAGCTGACTCAGGCAGTGGCGAAACGTGACTGAATTGAAATCAGTGAACTGATTACAATCTCTGTACCGAAAATATATGTAGTCCCCTTTGCAGTTTACGGCTCAGTAAAGGTAAAGAACATAAAAAGAGGAAACCTTTACCGACAGTACTTTGAAGGGGCTCATTTGGTTGACACATCTGTCAGTCGCGTTGCTTGTCCCTTAAAGCCCATTTATACGCTGGGGTGTCGAGGCCGCAGTGTTCATACTGGAAGTAGCAGAGAGCCCAGCGGCTGGGACTTAAATCTACCTGGGCTGTGGCACCTACGCGTGTAGCTCTTTTACTGGCCTTAATAAACTTAACGACGTTCTCTGTCTGGCTTTTCTTAGGTCTTAATCTTTTTTTTTCACGTGCATATTCCAGTATAAGCAGCATTGCATAGCTCTCATGTAGCTTGTAATAGCGTATGTGAGAACTTCTGCTTTTTTTTTCCCCTTAGTTGTTTTATTGAGTAACTTTTACTATACATTGTTGGATTTCTAAACGCTGGCATTTCATAATTGCGTCTCAAAATGCATGTTATCTTTGATCAGTCCTTCTGGACCGTACAAAGCAGAATTAAGTGGAACAAATACTTACATCTTGATTTACCTGAAAACAGAGTGCACTTTCATGCAGACATTGTTGACGTTCTCCTATCTATGGTGGTAACATTAAAGCTTTGCAGTAAAGAGTTTTTATTTAAGTAGCTGCTTGATGCGTGCTGTGTTCAGGAATAGAAATAAATAAAACTTACCCTGCTATGTTTTGTTCTTAATCGCCAACGCAGCAGTCTCTGACTTGTAGTTAGGAAGGTGAAGGAGAATTTCCTATCTATATACCATCTCTGTTTATAATGCCAGAGCTGCAAATTGAAGCCCAAGCGATTGCCAATCAAAAATAGTGTTTTATGGACTGTTGTTTCTTTGTTTCTTCTCTATTTCCACATTTCTTTAGACTTTGCTTTCAAGCTTGTATATTGTAGCAGCTGCTGCCTTTGCTAGAGTTTCAAACACGCGAAGAATTACCTGAATTTATGCCGGGTAACTTTATTTTGTTGCTCTTTCTGCTTTTTTGTTCTTTCTTGCTGCCTTTGAGGGTGTTTTGGTAACTGGACAGTTGGACCTGAGAGCATGTAGCATTAAAAAAAAGGGGTGATATAAAAGCATGCTGTAAAATCCCACTTCTGCAGCTAACACAGATACTCTGCTGTGTGCAGTGCAAGAGGGTTTTGTTTTTTAAGTTCCTCTTCCCCGCTTTACGAGCCGCCTGCTTGACATCGCCGTTCCCCACCTGCGAAGAAACAAAGGAGGCAAAAAAATATTCCTGCAGCCGAGGAGGGGAGGGCGGCGGGAGCGTGCGCGTGTGTGTTTCAAATGCCTCTTTGTGCTGCGAGGTGTACGTTCGGGTACGGCTCCCGGTGCAGCGGGCTGTGAGCTTGGTCCCTTCCACTGGATTCTCCCTCTGGAGGCACGCGGCGTGCCTGAAGAACAGTAACTTTTTGCACAGCTGGCTATTTTTAATGAGATCTTCCACCATTTTCCAATGAAGCAACAGATCAGCACTTCTAAAAAGATCTTTATCTTAACGGTTAAGAACGGGACTTCTTTCTGTATTGAAAAACCTGAAAGGAAATAGCATCCTGTGCGAACTGTGGCTTTGTGCATACTTACGTAATGGGCTATCAATCAAATTTAATTAAAACTGTGGTAACGGTGGAGTTTTATTCCCTTTCAGTTCACTTATGACACGGGGGGGGGGAAAAGTTCTTTATCTTTACAAGCTGTTCTTACAGAAGTTATTACTGTGATTGCAATTAAGAAGCCCTTGTTTTTAAGGCAAATAAATCAGTTTGCTTCTTTTTATAAAGAAATTCCTTGCCCCTTGGCCGTCTTTAAAAATAGATGCGGAGTCCCTGAAAGTGAAGTGCGTAAATGCAGCCGTACGGGTTAGCGTGTTTGGTGGAAAAAGATGGGGTTTTACCCACTTTGTCTTTTGTGTGGTTTTCTGCAGTAATGCTGCTGTAGGCAAACGGCGCCCGTGTGCTCAGCTTTCCTTCGAGCGGGTCCGTGCACATCCCGCGTGTGTACCATGCCAGAGCTCCCTCTCCTATAGCACGTCCGTTTGGCGATTGCCGTGCTGTCCCCTTGCATCCTGTGGTTACGAGAATAAATGTTAACGGAGTGGAAATGTGCACTTTGTTGGGGTTTTTTTCTTGCTTAAGTGTTTCCTTTGTATGGTTATGTGTGAGGCTCGCTGGAGAAACCTCTTCGCAGCAGTCCTGCCGGCATCAAAATCTTGGTTCTGCAGCGGTCAAGACTTGAGAAGCAGGGAGAGTTCACGCCTTGCTCCTTGGCCGTAGGCTCCAGTGCGCAACGAGTGCCCGCTTCGGGAGCGAGGAGGAGCAAGCCTAGACGTACATGCGTTCACCGCCCTTGGTTTTTACAGGAGAGTATGTTTGTTCCTTAAGACACGCGATGGCCATGTCTTAAACCACGTGGAGGTTCCAGCCTCGTGGACGTGGGAGAACACGCTCCTGGCGCTTGTGGCTGTGTGGCCAAGGCAAGGAGCTTACGTTTACCCATAGTTCAACATCTGGGAGAAGAAATATCCCCCAGCAAGTGTCAGTCCCTTTGAGACAGTGCTCGCCTTTATCGCTCTGTGTTTCAAACTGGTGGTCCTGCGTGGCCATGTTAAATGGCACACCAGTGTCAACTGGGACCCTCCTCCTTTCACCTTTTCTAAGTATTTTGGTTAGCTCCTGAGCTCTGCTGAGGTTTTTATGGTAACACTAAGAAAACAAGGAGAGGGTTGTTGGTTTTATTTGGTGAAATCAGTACTAAATTTATTTTCTCTTGACCTGTGACAGGCTCGTGTGCTTTGTAGCATGTTGGGTGATGATCTCGAAATGAGGAGCAGGTCTCTCTATGTGGAGGACCCGGAGAAGGAACACAAACGTTTCCTCAGTACCAGGAGTGGAACAATAGCTCATTGTTGGGAGGAAGGGATTGCAGAAAAGCAAGCGGACTTTCAGAAATGGGGGGTTTATTTTCTATAGTTTACTATTTATATTGCACTCGGAGGCTCTTTGGGAACTAGATGTCCAGTTCCTGGAATGTGTGTCCCTTGGTCGAGGAAGGTTGGGTGCGAGCAGAGCGTGTCCTTTCAGTCGGCGTTTGTTAATAGACAATGCCTGGGTTACGGGCCGCTTGGAAAGCGGCTCTGTGTTCATGCGAGAGTCCCCTCGCTCTCTGCCTCGCAGCTTGGCAGCTGAGGAGACGTCCCCTAAAGAGACAGGACTCTTCTTCCTCCCACCCTCACTTTCTTTCTGCTATATATCGGGCCGTTGAATAGGCTTGCATTGACCAGAAAGACAAAGAAGTCTTTCAGGCTCTAGCTTTAGCTGCAGCCAGTGTGCTGTGGGCTTTTGTTAATACTTTCAGTCCCCCCCTTTCTCTTTGAGCAGCCCTCACTCTCATTGTTAATACATTTCGGGAGCAGCACTGATATTTCTGGATTTATTTTGTTTGTGCAGTTTGCAGGAAAAGTTGCAAAAAGCTGGGGAGAGAACGCCTTGCCTCTTGCGTTCTCCGCGGAGTATTTTCTTTCATGCCTTTAGCAGGGAAAAGCGGATCGCGTAAACAGATCCTGGCAAATCCTTGCATGAGCGGAACGTGGTTGTGGAGCGTTAACGCCTGTGCAGGCTGCGTGCACGCGGAGACTAAATGGCTTGTTCCAGTGCTTGGGAATACTAAATGGCTTTCCCCCGCCCCGCTTGGATTAGTCTCCATGTTGTCCTGTTTAATTTTGTTACTGCATTAGCCAGCTAAAGATGTAAGCTCTTATTAAAACAGCTGTTTCTGCTAAGTGGCAGTATAGAGTTGAAGAGTATTGTTCAACAGTTATAAATTAATTCAGCATCATCCTAAACTGACTTTATTTTGCGAGTGGATGTGTGTGTGGGGGTGTTTCCTCCTGCCAATGAGTAGAGACGACCGAAAGGAAAGCTACTTTTCCAACTCCATGTTAGTAAATCTGAAAGCTACTGGTAGGTGCTCTCTAATCATTGTGAAACATCAGTATGGGAATTAATTCCTGGAAATAAAATGTTAGGAAGCAGCTGATGGAAAGCGCTGGTGCGTAGCAGGCATGCAAAAATACATGTCAATGCTGCCGGGAATAAGGATTGAGGTAGAATGATTCTGATTTTTGTTATCATGAACTGCTGGCCCATTTTTGGGGGAGCGTGCTCCAAAATCAAACGTACTGTTGGGTGAAACAAACTGGGAGAACAGGACAGCGATGAATTTGCTTGTGCAGATGAGATAGTGTCAGCAGTGCCGTCGCAGTCGAGAGATGACCACAAAGGCTGCCCCAGGCTTTGAAGCATCTCAGCGTACCTTTGTTACCAGAGATGGTTGTTTTTTCGGTACTCTAAGCCAAATTTTAATAGCATGTAAAGCTGCGTCGTCTTCGGCTAGCATCTCCTCCGCTAGAGTGTAAATTGTGGAGTTCAGAGAAAGAAGTGAGGCTGTATTTCCACACCTTTTAGCTGATAACATAACACTCTGTAGTGAATATGTGACAAGCGGGAAGAAAAATGGCATTTGGACCCATGGAGGGGCTTGAGCAAGTGGCAGAAGAACTACTTGTCACGAGAGCACGACTTATTTTTTTTTTTTCCTTTAATGGGAGGATGACTTAAACTTTTGAAGAGATGGATGCTGAGCACACAGTTCGGAGCTGGAAAAAGTAGCCCCAGACAGGACTGTGCATCACTCCCCACCAGCCATCTTGTGCCTCGCAGTTGGGAAAGAGGGATTGCCTAACTTTCCCGATGAGAAAGTACCAGCGTGTGCAGATGTGGTTTTTTTCTTTTAAGGGCTTGAAGGCTTTAAGATCCCTAGTCTTAATAAATTAAACCAACTTCAGATAGATATGGCAGCGCAGGGATGTAAGACAGGAGAATGTGCCTAGGTCGGCATTTCTTTGCCACCTATCTGGAGGTGCAGAGGTCTGGCTGATTGCAGTAGACTCGATTGTTTTGAGCATCTGTTTTTCAGTGCTGCTTATATTACGACTTTTTTGTAGTGTTTTCTAAATCAGCGTATACCTACCCAAGCGAAACGGGGATCGGCGCTTCTTCTCTCGTCTCCTACCTCTTGACACCACCCCATTAAATGGGACAAAACAGGTTTTGAAATACTTCGAGACCACTCAATAAAACATGGATCTGGTTCCTGTTGGTGCTTTTTTGGGGGGAAACTCTCCGTCATCTCAAATTTAGCTTGGCGTTTGCAAGGCTTCCTTCACGTACGACCAAAAAAAAATCTAATATTTCATTAATTACTCAGAAGGGGTTACTTTAGCCAGGGAAAACTTCACGACTGGTCGACCACACAATGCAAACGTTCCTCGCGCCTTCGTAAGCGTTGTCTTAATTCTGTTATTCTTGTCAGAGGGTCTGGTTCTAGTTTTTTGGGGGGGGGGGGGGGGGGGG
>RSEF01000021.1:6785033-6800806 GCA_003993805.1 Himantopus leucocephalus
GGGGTTAGCTTTGTAAGTAAATGCCTGGGGTAATATCGCTGTGTGGCAGCGTAGCCCAATAGGGGGAGTCTGAACTTTAAATAAAGCCTTGTCTGAATTCCTTCCAATTTCCTGTACAAAGAGATGAGCCTTGCCGCGTGTCTAGAAGGCTAATAAATTTAGGCTTTTGCGGATCAAAGGGGAAATGAATTTGAAGGCCTAGGGGCCTTCGCTTTCCTTAAAAAGTATGGAATATATCCGTGAGACAACACTCAAATTGTCCTCTCTAATCTTTTTCTTGTTTTTTAATTTATGCCCAAATTTTCCCAACAAAGTAAAAATAAGTTGTTTTCTCTGTGTCTTCCGTGAGTGAAGTTGCGTCGCTGCACTGCCGCCTCTCCCTTTGGCGGCAGAGGGTTTGGACCTTGGGACTGGACCAAATCTGCTGGATTTTTGCACGGTTAGCCCTAATGGAAGCGAGGTACGCTCTTCTAATCCCCTCTGCTCCCAAAGCTACCCACACCCGCAGAGCGCTTCCACATCACTTGCTGCAAAAAAAATCCACCCGATCGCTTCGTTACGGCAGCTGAAACAAAGTAGGGTTTCTGAGTTGTTCAGCTTCGTTTTCCTTCTTTTGAAGGGGGGAAATCTGCCGTCTTCCTCTGTGAGCCTTGCTGGAAGATTTGTTGTAATAAAAATCTTGGGTTTAAAAGCCCTGGCGTACGTTTTGACCTTGGGTGCCCTTTTTACTGCTCTTCTTTTCCTGTCTTTGATGTCTGAGTGCCGCATATTTGTGGCGATTTCCACAGGCATGTGTTGTGCTCAGACAGACGTGGCTGTGCTTCCGGACTTAAAACGCCGGCGCTTGGACTCGGGTTTGATTAGTTTTGAGTAAAGAGAGATTTTTATAATGCATAATCATCAGCCTGGGACTCTCAAATCGGTTAATTAATTATTGGGAGCATTGTCAGAGCACGGAGGTGGGAAGCAGCTCTGGGATGGCCAGAGGGGGATGGATGTTGCGGCGTTAGGAGGGGTCTTGACCAAACTTGTGTGACATCTTGACCCTCTAAACTACACTAGGGACAGCTCCATCAGACAAGGGAAGGGACAATCCCTGTTTGAGTCCCTGAAGCCTTTCCTACTCCGAAAACACAAAAACCATTTGCATGCATGTTAATACTGGCTTAGCTGAACTGGCAGAGGCGCCCATGGAGTGCCTCCCGCGCAGCAGGATCCGGCGTGTTAAATGTGTGTATTTGACTTATGCGGTGATAAAAAATTCCTGCAGCTGCTAAAGCTGGGTCAGTAGTCACCTTCCTGTTCGGGCTGAGATTGGAGAAGGCTTTTCTGTTTCCCTGACGTGGCTGAGTACAGAGTGCAGGAGGCGAGTCAGAAACTGATGGGATGAGCTGCTGCCTCTGTTTAGTCGGTGGGCTTGTGCTAAGAGCGGCCGGATTCACACCCAGCTGCTGGGATAGCCCCGTGGGCTTTCAAATGTTTGAAGGAATTTGATCAACTCTCCTTTTTTACGTCCTTGCATCCTCTTCCTTAATTTCCCCTCCCATCTCTGTGTTTTCAGCTTGAGCTCTTCTGCTGGGAAATGAAAACAAACTGGCTTGCTTTTTCACATCCTCTTACTAATGCTCATAGCATTGCTTTTCATGCAAGCTCTTCTCTTTCAGGTATCTGTCCTCTTGAGGTCTGTTTATGTTGGGGTTTTTCCCTTTGAAAATTTGGACCTGCTTGGAAATAGGTACATGGAAATTTATTCTGTAGGGATATAGGTGGTTCAGCACGGCCCCATGCCAAAATCGGTGCCGGGAGTGGGGTAGGGAACCAAAACAGAGGTGCTGGAGGAATACCTGGCGCAGCTGTTTGCTGTTTGTTGTTACTAAACAGCTATTGGATTTTTTGGTGGGATGAGAACCCAAAATTTATTTTCTCTTTTCCCAAATGTTTTAAATGTCCATTTCTTATGCTCCACCATCATCGACATCTCTCCAAAGAAAGAGCAAGTCAGCTGGCCCTGCTCAAAGGAGTTATTGAAGCGCGTGAGTCCCGGAAGCCATCGCCGGCTGTGTCGTGAGCCGGTTAATTCAGTGTTTGGGGAGGCCCCAAAAACACGAGGGGAAGGCAGGATCTCAGGCAGACAGCTCTTCTGAGCTCTTCCCCGTTGGCTGGTGTGGATGAGCAGAGACATCACTAGCGCCTGCCTCGTTACTCACTGTGCAAAGCGTATAAGCATCTTTTAATTCGGGCAGCAAGGCATTGCGACGCTCCACGTGATTGTACCCAAATCCATGTACACGCTTCACCCTTAGAGGCTGAGCAGTGTTAAAAATCATCAGGCTTCAAAAGCGGGCAATGTGTCGTAAGGTAGGATGTGAAGGCTGACCCGGGTATGCTCTACGCTGGTATGGACACGGTGGCGTGTCCAGTGGTGTTCGACTGTGTCGCTTGGTTCATGGCAGAGGAGAAAGGGCAGTAGCTGAAATTTAAAGGGAACAAAGTTAGCTGCTGGCTCAGCTTGTCTTTCAAACCTCGTTTCTCATGGGTCTTGCTGTGACGGTTGTAGGAAGTTAAGAAACGCCTTGTTCCTCCTGCTGCGTCTCCGGGAGGGTACAGAGGAGACGTGCCCACAGCTTGGCTGCACTTGACAAAAAATAAAATAAGATTGGCGGGATGCTGGTGGTCACTGTGCTTCAGGATTTGGCTTGAAACAGAGGAGGAGACGTCCTCAAGTCCCATGCTGAAGCCCCAGGTGAGACCTCAGCTCTTGTGTGAATCATCTGGGGTCAGAGACAGACACATGTAATAACTGAATAAGAGCTGTGTTGTTCTGAGCGCATGAACCGGTTTCTACGCTCTTAAAAAGATGTCAGGAAACAGAAACTCTGTTCTAGAATCAAGTGCTCTTCCGATGACGTCCGCAGCCAAGGGGATTAACGCCACTGAAGGAGAAAATGTGATTATGATTATTATTTTTAACTTTTGCGAATAGAAGAGTCCCTCTCCTTCTGCAGCAAGAGTATGGTAAACCCAATAGCAGTAAAAACATGCCAAAGCTGATCATTCAGTCTGTGTTTCAGTGACGCTTTAAAATGTAGCAGATCAGGTAAACGCCAGGTGAAGTAATGTGAAATGAAAACAATCAAAATGGAAATCGGAGTGTATCCATAATAAAAATTAATGCTTTGTGGTAATATTTAATGGGAGCCGCATGGTAAAATGTTCTTTTTTTTTTTTTTTTTTTTTTTGGGTTTTNTTTTTTTTTTTTTTTTTTGCTTGAGCTCTGTTCTGGGCCCTTAATGTTTCTTTTTGCTCTTGGCCGATGTCCCCGTTTCTGCGCCTGTCGTGCGGTAAATTGGCCTCGCTGTGCCCGTTGCCGTATCTCAGCACATCTCAAATTCCCGTTGCCGCTTGGAGGGTCCTAAAGAGTGCTCCTCTTTTTCCATTTGAGAGCTCCTGCCTCCCTAGATGGCCCAAAGAGCTGCGCTGACTCCTTTTGCTCCGTGCGCCGGCTCTTCCGTCATGGTGCTTCGGTCGCGGAAGCGTAAGAGGAGGGAGCCCCGTGGGTTGTGTTTTGAGTAGGAGGGGGCTTTCCTCAAGTGGAGGAGGTTTTTTTTCCCTTGGAAGTAGTAATAACAGTCAGATCTTGGCTACCCCAGTCCCTTCAGTAAGGAAGATAAGTCCTAAAGGATTTTTCTTTTTCAGGGCTGTTTTTTATGCCGTAACAGGGAATTTATTTTCTCGTAAAAGAGTGGAAAGAAACTCCCTCCTGTCAGTAGGATTATCCACGGATCACCTTTGGGTTTTGCATTTGTAGATACCAGTTTTTAGACCTGTTGTCTTTACCCTAAATGCCACAGCTCCAGCTAACCCAACCTGGGACCAAAGGTGGTCCTTAAAGCAGCGGTGATGTGGTTTTCCCCGCTGCCGAAGGGCTCTGTTATTGCAATATTACATTTATTACAATTACTATTGCAATATTACTGATATATTTTACCCACCTAGCCAAGGAACCCCTTTTTGTTTGGAAAACAGCCTTCTCTGTTCTTTATCTGGGCACAGATCCTCACTTCTCCTAGCAAGAGGTTTTTGGGTTCCTGTTTTTATAAAAGGCTTTGTATCCGTTCACCTTGGTGCGTTAAGAATATCTCTAAGCACGTTTGGTGTAAGTCAATTCAAATAGAAGTGCCTTTTTAAACAACAAGACGAAAAAGCCTTTTTATGTAGGCAAGGCCAAGTACGTCAGGCTATAGCAAATTTTATTAAATGAATCAGAATTCAAGATCCGGAGATCCCGTTGGGGATTTCCAGTTGGGTTTTCCCTTCAAAGAGCGCTGTTGGTTGGGATCGGTATGGGGTAAAGATGAATAATGGGTGGTACGAAATGGCAGAACGGCGGTGTTCTGTAAAAGTGAAGATGACTGATGAGATAGCTGACCTCGCAAAATACTTTCTCTTGGCAACAGGCTCTTAAAATATGGAGGAACGCATCACAAGATGTATATACAGTCACTTCTGATTATATTTAAAATAGGAAAAGACGTCATGCTTCGTATTTCACTTCATTGGAGAAGCAGCTTCTCCAGCAAACTCTGCCCAGTGCTCTGTGCCTAAGAAACCTTACACAAATCCACAGGTAGTGTGTGTGTTTTAGAAGCATTCGGATGTGGACGTAATTACATAAAACTTGAAATCGCATGTGTTTTTACTATAAGTTATTCTATTGTTATCCATATTTTCAATTAATCCATTTGGCGAATGCACATGAAAAGTTGTAAATAGCTTAGCTTGGACATCTGTACGTTTTAATTAGCTGAGATGGTCTCTGAAGAGCTTTGTTAGTTACGCTGTACTTGAATGCTTTTGAATTTCACAAAATCTGTTTTCTCTTTTGTCTTAAGGAAAACTCAGCTATTTCTGCAGAATCTTAAAATTTGCAAAATCCTGGTCTACAGGTCCTTAAAAATTACTTTTTGCAACACAGACTTAACCGAAGTGCTTTAGATGAAATGTGAGGTTTGCCTGACTTCAAGGTACCTTGGGGTTTTGGTTTTTTGTGTTGCGATGATTCGTTGCTAAAGATGGGGTGATGCATTTGGGTTGGGATGTACGGCTGTGCCCATCCTCGCCGCCGATGGTGGATTACAACAGTTGGGGTTAAAAAACGGGTACAGGGTCGCACGTTACACCAAGGATATGGTTAGTAAAGCTTCTGCTGGCAGAACTGGTCCCCAAATCTGCGGGTATTCGTGATTAGCCCCTATTTGATTTTTTTTTTTAAAGGAGTATTGGTCTTTAGTCATAGGTGGAAAAGTCATAAACCCATTTAGTAGGTGTTACAAAGTCTAGCTAGGACTTGGTCAAACTTGGATGCAAATCTTATAAATGCTCCTGAAATGCTGTTTCCGTTGCAGTACTTAAGGAATATATTACAGAAGTATCTGGGGAAATCAAAAGTTAGTTTGCCAGTAGCGGGTAGCGTAACTGCACTTGAAATGTCTTTTCTTTATGCCGCTTTCTGATTCAGCGCGGCTTTTCCTCACTTGTGAAAGAAAGGCTCTGTCTGTGCTGCGCAGGTAAGAGCTGACCTCGGAAACGCTCGGCTTGTGTTAAAAGCACTTGGTTGCATAAGTGGTTATTACAGTTTTCAGTTCTTGTGCCGTCAAATGACATTATTTGCTGAGAAAAATCTGAGTGCATTGTAATCTTTTTATTTGCTGTGAAAATAGAGAAGGACGAAGAGTGAAATGACTTAGGGAGGAACGGGAAGGGCGGGATACTTTTCATCTTAAAGTATTATGGAAGATTATGGAATGAGAGCTCTTTATGCGGATAGGGATGCGATAACTGTTTGAAAGCCAGATGCGGTGCTTTGGGCATCCAGGAAAAATTGTTTAAAGTTAATTCTGCTTAAAAATCTACATCACTCCAGATTGTCACTCTGAGACACGGGGGTGCTTTAATTGTTCCTGAATTAAAGAGGCTTTAATATCTCCCCATAAAACAGATAGTCTCCACTGTGGAGGTTCATAATGATGATCTAAATATCCGCGTCTGTGCGACCTCTCTCACCGTTGATGCGGTTACTTGCTACGAGCAGGACCAGTGCCTGAAAAAGCTTCCTCTGCTTCCATGGCCCGAGCCGGAGAGCTTTGTCCCCGAGGCCTGCAGCTCTGCCGAGGAGCTCCCGGTGTCATCGTCCTGCTCTGCCCGAGGAGCTTCGCCGGGAGCCGCGCGGTGCGGGAGTGCTGGTGAGCTGCCCCTCGGCACCACGGGATCCTGGGCCTGAAAACTGGTTCCCGCCTCGAGGGACCTCTTCAACTAATGAAGACATGGGCCCGGTATCCAAGATAATACACCATATCTTGCATAAATTTAGAACAGAGTGCAGCCAATTTCACAAGCTGCTGCTAAATTATTCTTTCTCAAGCTGTGCCAGATAACTTCACGCACCGAAGTAGCACAAGCTGGAGCGTTCTTAACAAGGAGGTTTAGACCTGAGGTCCTCCCGTTACCGGCATTGCTTCCTTCTTTGAGGAACCTCTGTATGAAATCGCCCGTACCACACGTAAGATGGGAAGCTGTCTGGGTAGGAGACCCGTATCTCTGGCGTTAAGAGTTACTTGAAAAAGTCTTGTCCCTTGGTCAACTCCTCTTTGTATTATATAGACACACTGTATATCTGCTTATGTCGGAGGTGAGCCTGTCAGCAGCTGCAGGTTGAGGTGCTGTTGATGCCGTGTACAGCAGCCTCTGGGCAGAAGTCTAAATGACAATTACCTCCTGGTTTACCTCTACAGGGATGAGAGAGGACTTCAGCCTTCTGTCTCCAGCTCTGTAAGGTTAAAACCTTCAGGAATTCTTGTTAAAGTGAGTGCAGGTGGCCACCTCCTCTCTTCCCCTCCCTTCTGCTTTGAAGTCCTCAGATGACTGGTGGTAACTGCCTCTGTAGAGATGTACACCCTGTAGCTGCTGGTGCCAGCTGGGAGCGGCTCATGTATTGAGTTTGAGAACCCCCCGCATAGATTTCAATCGTAGATACCTTGATTTCATTTTTTTTTCCAGTGTGGACTGTTGTCTTTTCTTTGTCACGTCCGTTAAAAAGATGCCCTGGATGTAAATTAGCGCTCAGTGCTCCACTTAGTGTCACTTTACTATAGGTGCTGTGCCCGCCAGCGCACTGGGTGGGATGGGGAGCGCTGCATCAATTCCTCAGCACCCGAGCTGAACCTTGTCTATGATCTGTCCTCGCTCCCTGTCCCCAAAGTCTGCTTTCCCAGAACGCTTAATCCTTAAACCAGAAAACGGACAATTTAAAATTCCTAGGCATAGCCGCCTGCAGCTTGGCAGATAACGGAGAAATGCAGCTTGACCCGCGAGTAACCTTGTCTTATGTTTGAGTTCTCGAGTGTCGCTGCGTAGCCTTCCAGATACACGCCTGCGCCGCTGCGTTGAAGCAGCCACACGTCGCTGCCTGGGTTTTATTGCACGTGGTGTTTATAGACACGTCTTCGGTCAAGGGGCTGTGGAAGAACAGCCTGATTCTAAACACCCATCGGGGCTTGGCTTGACTGTACCTTAGTTTTGTGGGGNGTTTTTTTTTTTTTTTTTTGAAATGATACTGGGAGTATTTGTCGGGGTGTAGTCGCAGGATTTGCACCCACCTGGTAGCGCAGGATGGGGTTGCGCACTACGGGACATGGTGTGTGACGAGAGAATGCCCTCACCAAAGCGTGTTTCCAGAAGGGAGGTGAGAACTGGCGTGTTCAAGGTGGTATGTAAAACATCTCCTGAAAGATTCAGTGTGTTAATGAACTAATGGCACTGAAATGAATTACTAATTAAAGAATTAGAAGGCTTCCAATCAGGTAGTGCCATAGAGAACAAATCTCGCAGTGTTCCAGGGAAGCCGTGGGAAATCTGTTCTCGGATCAAGTGTCACTTTTCCCACTTGTTTCCTTTTTTTTTTTTTTTAAATAAGTTTTGTGCGTCCGTCCTCGGGCTTGCTGGCTCCTGCTGCCGTGAAGCTCCGACAGTCCTTGTGGGTGTCTGCCTTCGTTCCTGCCCGTTTACTCTGTGAAGGAGTACCCCCTGACCTCTTTCACCTAAGCACACTCCATCCCGCTCGGCAATAAGCAGCGTCCTACTAAGATTCACCTCCCTGCTATCTCGCGTGAAGGACAAAAATAATCCTAGAGGATCACAGAGCGACTTGTTACTTCAGCTGGTGTGAACGTGCCCATTGCTTTGCTGTATTTCTTTCTTTCTCAGAGCTTGCAAAATTCATTTTGGCCCCTGGGGGCCGTTCTGCCTGGCTCCACCAGAGGCTGCGGCGGTTTGGCAGAGGTGTGGAAACCGATGAGGAAGAGCGTGGTGTGTACGCAGCTGAACTTCATGCCGTACCCAGTTCCTCTAGTCGAACGCAAAAGAGGAAAAGCCACTGAGCAAGACGGAGCATTCTGCTGAGAAAGGCGCCGACTCCTGTTTCACAATGTCGATTTTGGACATCTCGGGTGAAGGTGCTTTGACGGATGTAGTTTCAGGTTAGGATTAAAGAGATGTGCCTGCGAGCTGCAGCCGAAAGGGCGGATCTGCCTTCGCTGGGCAGTGTCTCCATGTTAGCTCCCCTGTCTCGGACGTAATGGTCATGTGAGCAGTCGGTGATGTAAATCAGCTCACGGAATCGACTGAAAACATCACCCAGCCAAGAAAAAAAAATAGTTTTGTGTTGAATCACCGGCCTGAGCTGGGTCACCAAGCAGTCTCATGGTCGTTAGTCCTTACTGAAGGGAGGTGGCAGAAACATGTGGATGTCTTGGGGTGGCTTGTCACCATTTAGCAGCTGGGTTGGTTTAGGGATGCCATGAAACCTGCCCCGTAACAGCCTTCTGCTGGTGGCAGGGCTGGGGAAGCACCGTGCCCTCAGGGAACAATGCTTTGGGTTTTTTCCCTTTTCCCAGGGACGCTGAGTCTACTCTGTGACCTGGAATTATTCCCTTTTGCCCCTTTAACAGGGCTGCCACAAGGTTTCTAAGCGACGCTCCAGGGGAGATGGAGTGCAAGGGGTAGATCATCTTTTAACCTGCAAGCTCCAGTGCCTTTTGAAGTCTCAGTTTCTTTCTCCTGCTGGTCCACCCAGATGTGAACTGATAGCGGAATTGCTGGGCGTAGAACTTGGGCTTTTTCCCTGCTGTGGCTCGTTCTGATCCAGGATTGTCCCTTGCGCAGTGGAAGTGTGAGATGTGCATTGGAAGAGCCCTGCAAAATGCCAAGAGCCACTAACTTCAGTCACTCACACAATAAATTTTGCTGCTGCAGAAGCTGATATTTTACTTGAACAGCCACATGAGGTTTTTTTATATATATATATGTATATGAAAGGCTGCATTAGGCAAGGTGAGCTCTCTTGTAGAGGTAGGCAGCCTGCTGGCTGACACTAAAGGTGGTTTTATTTTTGTCAGGGCCACAAAAATAAGTATTTGGGGGACAGGGGAACTTCAGAGCTATGTCTCATTTGAGGGAATAGCAGTGCTGTAATAGCTGTGTGAAATCTTCTAATTAAAAGAAGCAGCTGAGCTGTTTAGGCTTGTGAACTGCCACTAAAATGCTAATTACTTTGGAGTGTGAGAATGTCTGGAAGAGCTTCTTGATCAGGCATGGTGAAGGCTTCTCCTGTTTGAATCAAGTTCTTGGATTGTATTGGTGTCCGGAGTAGCTAATCCACAAACCGCTGCCCCTCCAGCACTGGGGGTGGGAGACCGGCTGCCTTCGTGAGGATGTGCAGATATTGGGAGCGTCTTGGAGCACGGAAGGTGGTTTAGCAGCTACTGCCAAACTACAACAGTTTTGGGAGAAATATAACTGTCTGGTCAACTAAAAGCCTGTTACTTACCCAGGTTTTGTGATTTTGTTTTTTTATTTTTTTTTTCATTTTCTATCTATATTTGTAGCTTCTGGATTGTTAATTGATGGTGTGTTCAACTCTGCTGGTTAGCAGGGACAGCCTCCTCGGGTGATGAGTGCAAATGAAGGCTGGCTTTTCTGTAATTGAGAAGGTAAAAACTTAAAGCTATTTGTTATTACCTTTATTTACTGAGGTCTTCTCATCCCTCATGATTTAAGCCGAGTGAGCTGGTGCTTTCGAATAGAAGAGATGCGCATGGGTGTGGGGAACAGCATCTTCCACTCAAAGAAAACGCTTCCCAGCCCACACGATGATCTTACCTGCGATCACCTCACAGCTCTGCAGCGCGGCTTGAGTCAAAAACTATGGCTTCCCAGTCCAGTGCCCTGTCTCCCCAGCTGTGCAGTATGAGCTGGATCCGAAATACCTACACCGTCTTCATTTCAGGTGATGCCTCGGTAAAGTCCTCTCGTGGCCTCAAGTTAGAGTATTACGTATGGTGTAACGCAGCGATGCTTCAGCTCGCTCCCTTAGTTGTGTGTACCTGCTCCTCCTTTCCCAGCCCTGTCAAACTTCCATCCTTTGAATAAATCTTCCGAGGCTTGTAGGATTTGTAAAACTCTGGCGGCTGTAATGCTGTGAATTCAGTTACTGAAGGCTTAGACTATTACCATCTCTTACAGGAAAATGATTTCTTAAGGAGGATGCGCTTGCCTTCTTGTAAAAACCATCTGGAAAAAACATTTTATGCAGTGGTTTAAAGTTGTAATAATGTTTAGGATCGCTGTGTTATGTTTGGGTCAGCCTCAGCAGCTGCCTCTGGGGTTAGTGCATCCCTGCAGCTTATTTCATACACCAGGGATGCGCTTAGGGAAACTATAGCAAAAACATTCTATGGTGCGACCTCCTCATCCCTCCGTTCCTGCTTGGTCCTATCCTTTAGACTGACATAGTCGTTGGTGTGGCTGAGTGGTGAACAAGGTTTGGAAGAAAAGGTTTATTTTAATCCAAATCTGCTCCCCGGTCTGGTTGATTGAGCAGCGGTGAATGGGCTCGCGCTGGCACGGGGCAAGCGGCCGCGAGAGGCCAGGACCACCTCTTCTGGCAGCGCCGCAGCCGGGTGACAGCTTAATACTAGATCTGGTGTTGTGTCCTTCTGCCCGCAGGCGCCTGCGATTTGGATTACGCGTTCATGACAGTAATTTTCCTTTGATGCCACCTGACTTCTTGTAGATGCTATCTGTGACCTCCTTCGCCCCAAGGAATCCAGAACCCAACCGTCTGAGGTGCTTTGTTGCCGAATTGATGCCTCTCCTGGAAGGTGTTTAGCGCTGGATTTGGATTTT
This sequence comes from Himantopus leucocephalus, assembly GCA_003993805.1. Taxonomy (NCBI): domain Eukaryota; kingdom Metazoa; phylum Chordata; class Aves; order Charadriiformes; family Recurvirostridae; genus Himantopus; species Himantopus leucocephalus. The sequence continues at coordinate 6,796,275 of RSEF01000021.1, forward strand.
TAAAATGTGAAACGAAAAGTCTGAGAGGAGGAACTTGAGCGTTAGGAAGCGAGTGTTGAGAGTTCAGGTACGGAACTGCTGTGTCGTAGGGAGAGGACAGTTTAAAAGCTGTGATTTCCATACCCATCCTTGTCCTGGTAACCTCGGTGGTTTCTTGACCCACAGACCTTTTGGAGTTGCCTGGCCTCCTGGACAGCTGGAAATGGGTTCCCCAAGCATGTAGCCCCATTTTCGGTAGCAGGGTGACGTACGCCTTACCCAGGCGACATTTAATGTGATTTATTTCCAGCATACGGAGGGTGGCTGGGGGCACGTGGCTCCTGCCGAACCAACACTGGGGGGGGTGGGCTCTCTTCCCCGTTTTTAAATATGTATGAATCGTCTATAAAGATGCACGTACACGCTGTAGGATGCTTACAAATACACTCTGACTGCTATGACTGCATGTATCGATCAGTTTGTATGTGGATTAGGAAATAAGGAAATGATGTCTTGGTGCAGGTCTTCTTAAGATGACAAAAATCCACGTTTGCCTTTAATATACGCATGTAAAGAGCAGCGACACCTAAACCCGTCGTTCCCACGCCTTGCAGTCTATACTTGGGCAGAAAGCAAAGATTAATAATTGATTAGAGCAGCACAGCCCCACACCCCCAGCAGATAAGATCTGTATCAATTTAATGTAATATTAAGAGATGGTTAGCCCAGTATTGCATGGCATGAGTCCAGCTTCCTGGCATTGCCCTGCTTGGGACTTTCAGGCTTCGTTTTTGACGCCAGGCTGTTCAAAGCTGACTGGGTGTGCACTTAACGCATGTCTGCTTCTGATTTATTTGGCGTATCTTGGAGTGCGGGCTTCATCTGGCATCTCTCCTTGGGATCTGGGCCCGCGGTGGTCCTCTAACTTACGGCAGACCCTCCAGAGCTCGGCCAGTGTTAGTGCTGGTCACCAAGGCTCACGCTGTTGAGCCTTTCCCCCACCTTCAAGTTTTAGGCTCTTTATAAGGTCCCTCGACTGGGGTTGTGGCTACGGGACTGTGGGAACTCGCTCTGAGCAGTAGGAGCGGTGGCCGAGCAGGGCAGGAGTGCCGAAGAGTAATGGGGCTGTTGCGAGTTCCTGAGCAGAGCCTGTTTTCTGCAGCGTAATGGGAGTTTTAATTAACACGGACAAGTACAATCATAAATAACCCTCCTAAAATTAAATGGGATTTTAAGTCTACACGGGCATATTCCCCATGATGCCATTGCCTCTCTGGAGAGGTAATACCATGAGTTTCCAGCTGAAGGGAGCTGATGAAATCTATTGACTTTTCCATCTCTTAGAAGAGTCCATATATTGTGAGAATAAAATATGAATTTTAAAAATATGCAAGTGGCTGGTGGTTTATGGAGGAAAAGTGGACTGTTAAGCTAAAACAAGTCGGCTAGTGAAAAGTTTTCTGTAGCTGAGCAAGAGATGCTTTGCTGGCGCATTGTTCATCTTGCGTTACCTGTTACCTAAGCTGGCGCAGCCGTGAGCCAGGGTACCTTTGTGGCTTATTGTTTTTTTTAAACTACTAATATTTTGCTGCTTGATCCAAACCTGCATTTAACTTTATTCAGGCTGTGCTCTGAAAACTCACTCCTTGGAGATGCTGCGGTTAAAAATACGCGTAGAGGACAAAGTTCTCACTTACAGAAATATTCAGTCCGTCACTTCCAGACCCGTCCCCCCACCCACAAACACCACGCTCCAAGGAAAATCCCAGCAGGATTAGCGGGGTTTAGACACAGTTTCTTCCACCCCAAACAACCTTTGCAGGTCTAAGCTGAAAATAGACAATTTGCATTGATGCTTGGCTTGCAGTTGAAGAAGCCGGAGAGGAAGTAACAAAATCAGGTTGCCCTTAGAAACGCATTTGTATTGGGCAAAATAATTGATGGTTTTTTTTTTTTTGTCGCATTTGCACTGATGTGGTATATGAGCTGACAGCTCCCCTGATAACTCCCTCCTGATGGCTCTCAGACTGAACGAGACGCACCAGGGTGAGGCGAGGTCTGGGGATGATTTACGTGCTGGCGAGCTGTCTCCAGTTCTTTTTAATTTAGAGATGCAAAACTGAGCCTGCAAGTAATGAGCTCTAGATAATTAGGTGCTTGTCTGCAGGTGTAACTATTGCAGCTGCCTACAGCTGGTGCTCTTAGTATTGCTGGGTTTTATTTGAATGAATGAGATGCTGGAAATACAGTTAATTTGCAACAAAGAGGGTTTGTTTTTTTTCCTCTTGTTATCTTCCCCTCTAACCCCCGGCCTTACTTCGGCGTTCCCGTTTGGCCTGACTATGAGACGTGTCGCACGTGGACCGAAGACTCGAAAGAAATGATGGTGATAAGTAGCAAAGCATTGTGTTACGCAGCGGTGATGCCTGGTATGAATCATAGATTGACAAAAGGCCTGATCTAATTTATCCTCGTTAATGATTAGCCAGATGGGAAGTAGTATCTGGAATTCCCGCCTCGGTATTAAATGGGTTGTGAAGGCATTGCCGGTGCAAAAAATGCAGCGCAGTATGTTACCTGCATGTCAGGAGGGTGAGCGAGGAGCAAAAACGTGGTGCAGAGTGGATGTATGTAGGAAGAAAGACTTCGAAAATAGATGTTTTGTGGAATGGATACTTAAAAAAAGCACATAAGTTGGAGGATTTGGAGATGTGCTCAGGTATAAATAGAACGCGCACTTTGAATGCGGCAGCTTTAGCACGTTTAGTCAGAAAGAAGCGTGGGGTTATGCGTCAGGTGTTGTGTGCCGCCCTGAAGTTCGGCGATGCAGTCGGATGTGTAAACGCAAACGCCAGCATCCGCGGATACACAGCAGCGTTCCCCAGCACGCCTCCAAAACGCGTCGGGGCTCACTCGTGAAAGAAGAGGAGGAGAAATCAGAATAGCCGGCGGATGCTGGATCCCAGCAGCGGCGATGCTGGGGGAAGGAGAGGGAAATAACGCTTTTCAGTAAGCATTTGAAGGTCACGTTTTCCTTTCACGCTGCAATTTTCAGAGGAGCCTTGGAAAGCTTGTCTTCCGACAGCCATTGAGGTTCGTCGGGATTTGTGTGCCCCTTTTCTTTCGAGAGCTCTGGCTGCTGCCCCGTCCCTATTCAGTTCAGTGCAAGCGCGGATCGGGTGGCATTGTGTGGCAGACAGAAGGGAAAGGAAGCGTTTGGGATGATTCAAATGCTAGTCCTGAGATTAACGATACGGAATGAGGTAAAAAGCTTAAGATGAATTTTGAGAAAAAGTTTTATTATGGGGAGAGTATTTGTTTATAGAGTATGGCATAAGCTGGGATAAGTAGCAAAAGCCTCGCTGCTTTTAACATTTGGATCTGGGCAAAGCTTGGGAAATGATACTTTAATGAGGAGCACTTAAATGGCAGAGGGATGGACGAGCCTTATTGCTTTTAGTTCTCGTCAAATAGTTCAAAGGGGGAGCAGGGGAAGAGTCCTGCAGTCAGGGATTTCGAACCAGGCAACTGCAGTTCCTAAAGGAGCCGGTGAGACTGCGTGAAACAGCGACGATATTTATGTAGGCGCGTTTCTGGTGCAAAAGCAAAAGATAAATAGCTTATTTAAGGTATTTGTTACAAGTATAAAATAGCCCATAAATGAGAACTTAAACGGTAACACCGAGTTCTCTTTAATACACAAAATAAAATAAAGGATTAAAAGGTAGTTTACACAAACACTTCATCGATCCCCTTAAAATGTATACGTTTGACAAATGGCAATTCGGTTGTGAACACTGACTACACATGTTGCAGTAAGGAGCTTTATATTAGGCCATAAAATGTTGAAACAAGCTTAATAATGGCTTTTGCCATATGATCCTTCTGGGTATAAGTCATTACAGACGGCGGTGAATCTTGGAAGTATGGTTTGCATCTATTTGCAGGACTAGGGGCGTGATGATGTACTGCTCTGTTACATAGCACGGTAATTTTAAGCCGTAAACCCCATTTTTGCCACTTTACAAACACCTTTTATTGTGTTCCTTTATTTTTAAAACGTTTGACTAGCCAAAAATACGTCCTTGGGATCAGAAGGAAGTATTGGTGTACAGCTGACGTGGCCTGTTAAGGAATTCTTCACCTGCAGCTCTTCACTTTGACCGGATTTCTGAGTGCTCCTGCCAGCAAAAAGTGATATTTATTTTTCCCCCCTCTAAAATAACAGTAAACACCAAACACTGAAACAACAATCCCCCATTCGGTTTTGACCTGTGATACAGTCAGCGCTCTGAATCATACTTTATTTTGACATCTAGTCGAGTTGTGCAAGACCAGTTGTATCCATCTAAGAAAACTAAAATAAAACTGTGTTAATAGAGAGGGCTGGCTCCTTCCTTTGAGGCTCGACCGAAAGGCATGGCCCCCTTGGGGGGGAATCTGCTGGCAAAAAAATCACAGAATCACGGAATGGTCAGGCTTGGAAGGGACCTCTGGAGCTCATCTAGTCCCAGAGCAGGGGCACCTCCAGCAGTGGCACAGGACGGCGTCCA
>RSEF01000021.1:6800906-6811431 GCA_003993805.1 Himantopus leucocephalus
CGGGGCCAGAGGAGGCCCCGGAGATGCTGCGAGGGCTGGAGCAGCATCTGAGAGGCTGAGAGAGTTGGGAGGTGTTCAGCCTGGAGAAGAGAAGGCTCCGTGGGGGACCTTAGAGCCCCTTCCAGTATCTGAAGGTGGCCTACAAAAAAGCTGGGGAGGGACATTTTACATGGGCATGGAGTGATAGGACGAGGGGGGATAGTTTTACACTGAGAGAGGGGAGATTTAGATGAGATATAGGGAAGAAATTCTTTGCTGTGCGGGTGGTGAGCCCCTGGCGCAGGTTGCCCCGAGAAGCTGTGACTGCCCCATCCCTGGAGGTGTTCAAGGCCAGGTTGGACGGGGCTTGGAGCAACCTGGGCTGGTGGGAGGTGTCCCTGCCCAGGGCAGGGGGGTGGAGTGAGATGATCTTCAAGGTCCCTTCCAACCCAAACCCTTCTGTGATTCTGAGAAGTAAATCTGATGGTACGTAGGAGGTTAGTAGGGACAGTGGTTGCTGTTAGGAATGCCGATATCCAGAGCTGGCACCATGAGGGATGTAGACAGTGAAGGGTGAAGAGCTGAGGAGCCGGAGAAGTGGCTTCTGATGGAGTCGTGCAGGAGCTACAGGGCAGTGTGTAGAGTTTGGGCTAATCCCTCTTGAAAGCGAAGGCTGTTGCAGGCTGGTGGCTGGTTTTTGTACCGTTACTATAATAAACTATTTTGAAAAAGTATTTTTTTTTCCTGTTTAAAAAAAAAAGGGGGGGGGGAAGGTGCTCTGAAAAGTTATTTCTAAATGCCTCATTAAAATGTGTAATCGACATAACTACACAGCTCCAGTTTATTGTTACTTTGGGCAAATAACATGGGGGAGAACATCTGGTGGTATAAATTGTTATAGCCCATTGAAACCCGTGGAACTATGAAAAATTTATCCAACCCATGGTCTGCCTTATGATTTCGGGCGGTTTCATCATGTTGCAAACACTTCAAAGCAGCAGTGCCTTGGATTAAATGCATTCAAACCCGTTTCTCGTCATTTGGGGCTTCAAACTGGAAGAGGGGAGATTTAGATGAGATATAGGGAAGAAATTCTTTGCTGTGCGGGTGGTGAGCCCCTGGCGCAGGTTGCCCCGAGAAGCTGTGGCTGCCCCATCCCTGGAGGTGTTCAAGGCCAGGTTGGACGGGGCTTGGAGCAACCTGGGCTGGTGGGAGGTGTCCCTGCCCAGGGCAGGGGGGTTGGAGTGAGATGATCTTCAAGGTCCCTTCCAACCCAAACCATCCTATGATTCTATGATTTGTCTTATTTTGGAGGATTTATCTGCGTTACCTACAGTTCCAGCTTTCCTTGGTAGCAGGTTCAGAGGAGGCTTTTGGAAAGTACGTGGCCGGGGGTTTGGACAACACAGGGTTGCAGTGCCACGGTGTTGCCTTGACGTGCCTCTTCGCTATGTTTTCCGCAGTGGCACTTGAGGAGCTTTAGGGTGGTGTTGATAAATCGGTTGGGTCCTTGACGGAGAAAACTTTCTCCATCACAATCACCTATGTTGTGTTTATCTCAATATTAATCAGCATTCCATTTGATAACATGTTGAGTGCCTATCTTTTGGGATGAATCATTTGATACACTCTTTTTTTTATTTACTTTTCTTGTTCCTTGGCAGGCTCCTTACCCCTCAGGACAGAATGCAGCTCCAACCACGTTGGTGTACCCTCAAGCCCCTCAAACAATGAACACGCAGCCTCAGACCCGCTCGCCGGTAAGGGAGCCCACGGTTGCATTATCTTCTGTTCTTTCTTCCTCGTTTGTGTGTTTCTCTGTGTGTACGTGTGTGTCAATAGCACTTGGCCGATTCTCTGGAAAGTGTCTTTTACTGAACTGGAAGCACGTTCCAAATGGCAAACCTGGGTTGAATTTTTCCAACCTTGTCCTGGTGGGCTGATTTTCCTTTTAAAGTGGCTTATCAGAAAAGAAGCGATGGAAGGATTCTCATCTACGTTCAAATAACACCATTTATTTTTAGCATAGTGGCTTTCAGGTTCACTTCATTTTAGAGTTCAGATTCATTACCAGAATGTTTCTCTTCTTTTTTTTTTTTTTTTTTTTTTTTTTTNTATTTGGTACAGTGATAGACCAAAGGTCAGTAAACCAAAGCGATTCGTTGCAGCAGCACTCAGTCTCCAGTGGCCTCTGGGCTTTACTTCCGAACCAGTGCCACTGGATCAGTTGGATCAGTTCTAACCATTTACTGCCGAGCACCCCGCAGGTGCTCACGCATTTAACGTAGCACTTCTGTGTACCCAGATCTTTTTGTGGTAAGCCCCTTTTTCATCCAACTGGAGGTTTGATTGTCCTCAGCAATCTATTTTATCTATTTTTTTTTTTATTTTTTTTTTTTGGCATGTATTGTAATACTGCTCTGCTATTGTAGGACTTTAGTTCCCCAGACCAGGCTCTTTTTGGGGAATCTCTGCTCGTAGCGCAGTTCCACACAGTGCTAGGAGACCCTCCCAGGGCGTAGGTGCTTCTGGAGGCATGGTAGCTCACCGTCAGGATGTCTCACGCCTCCGTTAGCCAAGGGAGCCGCAATCCCTGCGCCTCTTGCGATTCCGCATCTGCGTCGTAACGCTTTCAGGTTACCTGTAAAACCACCGCACCGTTCCCAGCGCTCTTCTCTTTTTAGAGTAAGATGAACGCTGCTGAAGCGTGGCAGCTGAAAGTCTCTGAGACAGAAGTCTTCTGTTTGTCCACATAACAGGTATATATACACACACACACACACAGGGCAAGTTTTCTCCCCCTGTGCAGCCACACGGATGCGCTTGCCCCGCTCCTGGAGGTTTCACCTCCAGGGGATTCGCAGGAGGGTTAGTTCTGAGGCCCGTTAACCTCTGTGTTGATGAACGAGCCAATTAATGCCAGTTTTGGTGAAGTTTCTGTGATGTTTCTCAGCTGAGAACTTGTAACCGGATTCTCCCCCCACACCTCCTTAGTCCCCCGTTCTGATCAGTAACGCGGGATACTGATGGTAAAAAAACCCCTCTTTTCTCAGTAAGTATAATCATCTTCTTTATCTTTAATTGTTGAAAAGCGCAAATAAGTTTATATGGTTAGAACTGGAGCAAAAACCTGACTGAAGAGCTGCATCTCTAAACCAGTTTTTTTGACAGCCCAGCAGAACAGTGCCAATACATTGCACAGACAACTGGAAGAGGAGGAAGGTTTTGGAACAGAGTCCGGTTTACAGGTCCCTGGCTGGAAGAGGCTGGATAAAATACTGCATTGTAAGCAATATAACAAACTGTACTCCTTCTTGCAGGCAATTGTGCCGACGGCACTGTTTTTATTTCTTCCTTTCTTTCTTTATTTTATTTTTTTTATTATTATTATTACCACATCTTTTTTGTTGGCTGTTCTACAGAAATGCACTGATTTTGCTTCTTTGCTAAAAGCATGAGCTACCGTGGCAGTTTCTGCCAGGTTAAGTGGCAACGCCGGGGCCAAAGTTGAATTGCAGTTGGGAGGGTCTGACCTGGTGTAGGACAAGAGACCGGGGCGGCTTTGGGTTTGCCGCTCAACGGATAACGCCTTCAGGAAATTTGGCCAGGAAATGTGTCAAATTGTAGGGGTTTGGCCCTGTTCTTGAAGAGGGTATCGAGGAATAACTTGTCTGCAGTTGTCAGCCATTTTTCTATTTATTTTTTTTTTATTCTATTTTTTTTAAACTCTCCTGTATGCGGTTTTTGCCATCTGCTCTGCTAGTGACCATTTCCACCCCCATTACTAAAAGCCGCACCCATAACATCTCATTCCACCTCCCCACCCCAAAACAAATGCAAGACTAGCCCCGTCCTCAGCTACTCTTGCATGTTGTTCTGGGCTCGAGTTACTTTTTTTTCTTATTTTAATATTTTTTTTAAAATTTATTTTTTAACCGTCTTTTTTTGGTGGCGAGGGGAGGGTGAAGAGGGGACGAGGAAGGTGGCAGGATGTCTTTGCCATCCCGCGGCTTCCGTAGCCCCGTCCCGTCCGTCCCGCGGCCGGTGTGGGTAGGTAGGCTGTTGCACTAACGAGGTTGATGCTAACCCCGCTTCCTCGAGCAGCCGGAGCTTCCTCCATCCTGGTTCTGCATCCGAGGGCCGTTGGCAATTGCAGAGTTTAGGCTTTTCTGTTCCTTCCAGGACAGCTGCCTTTGCAATCCAACTGGCTTCATGTTTTCTCCCTGTTAGCGCCGTAACATCGCTCCCATAGCAGGAATTTCAAAGGGCAGCTCCAGCTGGGGGAAGAAAAACAAAATCAGAGGCGTTCAGCACTGCTGAAAATTATCCGTTAGCTCTTGCCGATGCCAGCCCCGAGCACCAGGTGATTTTTTTTTTTTTTTTAATACAAACTGTCCAATTCTAGGAGGTCTGCCAAAAAAAAACCTGATCGGAGAGGGAGTTTGAGCCATCCAGAAGTGGTTCTTTTGAGAGAGGCTTAAGGTGTGCCAGCTCCACAGCAGCAGAGAGGGAACGTGCCCCGCTGTCCACAGAGCAGAGAGCAGGACCGTAACGACTGTGGGTGGCAGAAATGGTGGACCCAGGCTGCGTAAAGAAGTTTTCCTTTCTCTCTATTGCCTTCATCGGACAGAGGAAAAAAAAAACCAAACTCAAAGTGTCTGTTTTAATCCGAGCCAGCAGCGACTACAGTTTGTTCTGTTGCTTACAGCTACTCATAGGAATAAATCCTATCAACCTGAATTATTTAAAAAACATTAAAAAAAAATTAAAAAATCGATAGCCAATGGTGACCAGTGCAAAATAGATTAGGGTATTTTTCACTAACTTTGAGGTTTTGTTTTTATTTCTTTTTTTTTTTTTTTTTTCTTGTAACACATATTACCTTTCACCATGGAATATACTTCAGCTTCTTAAGATGTAAGCTTCCAGCTCTCGTTTTAAACGCGGTGAGGACGAATCTTTTCTGTGGAACAGCAATAAGAGAGGCACTTTGGCCCTGAAATTAAGCAGCGCAAGGTTTTTGCACCCCATCATTCTCTTTTTGATTCATTTTTTTTTTTTCATTGGTGTATAACACAGAGCGCGTAGCCCTGCCGGGACGGCTCCTGTCAGCCCCTCCAGGGTAAGCTTTACTCCCTTTTCTCAAACACCAGGCACTTGAACTGTGTTTTTGAGGAGTTCTTCCTGAGAAAAATAAGGACTTGAAGTGCATTCGCCTCCCGAGACCATCCAGGTGCCCGTTTCTCCTCGCTGTAGGACCCATCGGCAGAGCCGCTGTCCTCCCCACAGCCTGAGCCCGGGGAGGGGCTGAGACTCTCCGAGCGCTCCTGTCCTGCCGTTGACATTCAAATAGACATTTTAGCTCTTCGGTCTTACACAAGATGATCGTGCTTTGCTTTTTTTTTTTTTCTTTAGGGAACATTTTCCAGGGTGGGAAAACTCTCTGTTTGGTGAATCAGTGCAGGTCATTCTTTATAAACTCTTGTAGTAGAAATAGTCTGTGTGTGCGTATTTTCTCGTTTCTGAAGGTTTTTATGACTTTTCATCCGATGAGGTGAAGGTAGAAGGAATATATAAACACCGGTATTAGTAGGTTACTTCTTGGAAATCTTAAATATAGGCGATTAAATCGTTTATAAAGGAGAAAATCAGCTGGACCAGTGAATATTTATACATTGCTTCTCATGTTTGATGGCATTAAAATAGCTGGGAGGTAGGGCTGGAAGTGAACCCCAGTCCACTTTTTCTTACTGAAAAAAAAAACCCCTCTTATTAAGAAAATCAGTAATTAGTAGGCAGTTTTGATAGCTCTTCTCAGGCGGAAGGTAAACTGTAGTGAATCCCCGTAGTACGGTTTAGCAGAGGTGGACTGTACCCTGTGCTTCGGCACGTGCCATCACAACTAGCAACAGGTAGAGGCGTGCGGTGGGTAAAGAGCCACCACGGGATCTAGTTTCATTTGCTCCGTTTAATTATTGGAGTTATTATCAATAGATTTATCTGCTCTCATCGTGGAGCTCTGCTGATTACACTGAGAATTAAGGGTTTAAAGACCTAACTCAGCTTCTGGAAGAGGATACCTCGTCATCTTTATTTCTATTTTCCATTTCTTGCATTCATTTTTATTTCAATTTTAACAATCAGTTACTTATTGGAAAATGCTTTTAATGTTTACTGAGCCCGTTAAATTCTGATTATTTTCCTCCGGGTGTAACCCAAGCGGGTGGGAAGTGATTTAGTAACCTGGGAACCAGCACCTCCTGTACGCCGGCCAGGCTCTGCCGCTGATGCCGTCCGCTCCCCGGGGACATCGCGGGTTCACCTTTCTCCTTCGGTTTCAGCTGGGGGTGACAAATCCGATTCATTAAGGAGGGGTTATATCGTGATCATTATGGGTGGGGGGGGCGGGCAGGGAGGGGGCAAAAAANCGTGCAAAGAATTGCTGATCTTTGCCTTGCAGGGGATTCCCCGCGGCCCCCTCGCCGGCAGGACACTAGCTGTGCCTACCTGGCTCTTAACTGCTCTCCAGCCATGAGTCTCCATCCTCCGCTCCCACCAAATATTTGGAACGGCTCTGAGTCCGGCTGCTTTAACCATTTACCTCCACCTTAAACAGTTTAAAAAATCTCCACTGCCGCTTGTTTTAAGTTGGTTTTTTGGTTGGTTTTTTTTTTTTTTGTTGGGTTTTTTTGGTTTGTTTTGTTTCCCCCAGGCAGGATAAGGAATGCCTGCATTCATACACTAGAGTGCCTCTAAAATAACTAGCGGCTTTGGCTGTTTATCTCCCAGCTCTCGAGCAGCGCACTTCCCCCCCGTTAAGCGATGTTCACTCGTTATATCTCAGTACCTGTCTGTCGCTGTCCTGCAGCAAAGCTTTTTGACTGTTTTGTGGTTGTTTGTTTTTTGATTTGTTCTGTTTTGTTTTTTGGTTTTTTGTTTTTTTTTCCTTGTGGGTTTATTTTGCATAGAGTGTGACATTTTGGTTTCGTTGTGGTGTTTCTGACTCTTTGTGCCTTTCCTTTTGTGTTTGTTTCTCCCGCCTTTCCTCAGTTTGCAGCGGGGCCTCGACCTGCCCATCACCAGGTACAGTACCCTGCCCCTTCATTATCACCCTAAACTAATTGGCTGGGGGAGGCGGGTGGTCGGAGGTGGTTCACCCACTAACTGGGAACGAAGGCTCGCTTCGGAAACCAGCCCCGTTAGTAGATACTCGCACGTGCATAACCCCGCTAACAAGCCGCCTGCAACGCAGAGTAACACTTTTAATTCTCGATTGGCGTCACTGCGCTCATTAACCACCCCGCTTAACGCCGTTGCCGTAGGAGAGGAGAACCCGTAGAGATCGTTGCCAGGTATTTGTGAGATTTGCTTGCCTTTTCAAGTCGCTAGAAACTTTGCCGAGTATTTCCCAAACTAGCCGGTGGATTAAGTTTCCTGAGCTGAAGACGTCAACGAGAGCCGGGCGTTCGCATCCCTGAGAAAATCCAACTTTTCAAACTCGGAGCGAAGTGCAGGACTTTCCAGTTCATATGGTTCTTGTGTGATACACCCGGTTATCCGTTACCATCACATTGCTCAATGTTGTTTTCACTCACCCTATGAAAGCCAAACGTTTAGGAATCTCTGTAGTATTCCTGTTGCACGACTTGGACTTTGTAAGGAACCGCTTAATTAAGAAGAATGAAACTTGGGAATAGCTCTGGCTCACGAAACTCATGGGCAGCACTTATTAGGGTGGCAGAAATACCCAGCGGGACCTCTTCAGCGTCAGGACAGACGCACAGCTCCCTTCTGTCCTGGTCAAGGTGCCCGAAGTTGTCTTTTCTGTCAACTCCTACATTCATCTTTGCCAAAACCCTTTTCCCCTGCGGACTGATTTTGCTGTTTCTTGTAGCTTTTGAGGGCACAGAGGTGGCAGTGGTGGGTGGAAAAGAGGAGGAGAGGCGTGGTGAGTGCAGGAAAGCGCTCCCAGGTTCCGTTGTCCCCATGTTACTCTTCCTTCTCTTGGCTTGGAAGGAACGGGTTGTTTCCACTAAGTTAACAGGGGGAAAAAACCCCAAAACATTAAATCCAGTGATGTCAGGACAGGGGCTTAGGACATCTAAGGTTTGTTCCAGGAGAATTATGTTGTTGTCACTTCGCTCCTGTTAGTTTAATACTGTAGAGATGAGCACCTTTGGGAAAGCACTGTCTCAGGAGAGCAGGTAAGTGTGTTCAGTGGGCGCGGGCACCCCAAAAAGCTGATAATCTTTGTTCCTTCCACCTCCGAGAGCAGCCTGGAGGCGGGCAGCCTTCCAGAGCAGGACAAAAAAAAAAAAAAGAAAAGGCTTAAAAAGTAGAATGAGGCACTTGCACTTGTTTGCTCGCGGGCAAATGTCATGTGAGAGAGAGAGAGAAACGATTTTTGGCGTGGCACGGGATGGCAGTGACGGGCGGTGGTGGAGGAATGTTGGCAGGACGACTGGGCAACGCAGGGAACGGCGGAATTAGTGTCTTATTTAGATAGTTTTGTTCTTGACCTTAACTTCAGGTCTGTGTTTATATGACGGGATACCGAAAACGCATCGCTGTTCAGAAACTCGTTAGTTCTTTCACAGGTCATTACTAAGGCAAATTATATATTCAGTGTGAGCCGTTTAATATTCTCATAAAAATTACTGAGCTCGCTGCGAGCAGATTTTGGACCACGAGTCTCGAGACAGTGCAGCCTTGGAGGAAACGATTTCAGCGGTCGGTGGCTTTACTGGTACGGCTCTACCACCACCGCGTCTTAATTTGTTTTAAAACTTTCTTTTGGACCCAGTTATGACCGTGCCTGCAGGGCAAAACTTGTAATTTCCAAGGGTTTTGCCGGTTTTATCACAACATATTTAATTTGTGCTGCAGTTAGGTTTTAGATTCTCTTACGTTTGAAGTCTGCTTATAATTATCTGAGAGAAGCTGTCACCGTTAGAAAAACATTTCAGGCTTTATTCCCAGTTATATCTGTCACGCACTGGATCAGGACCGGCACAGAGAACCCGGGGCTCTAGACGAGCTGTTTATTTCTTTTAATCCAAAAGTCTCTGCCTGTGGTGCGGATTGGGGCTGGAGAGAGGGATTTTTGCCACCGACCCGTGCAGGAGGGTCGTGGCTGTTGAAGCAAATTCATCCCAAACCCCGGACCTAGAGGATAAATTATTATTTTCACGTGGGAAACCTTTTTAACATGTTGCAATAGTTAAATTGTGGAACATAAGCAACAGGCTTCCAGATTTTGTAACCTAAAAAGTCCTAAATAAGTAAAATTGAGTGTGGTGGTGTTAATATTTGTTGCAACAGCATAACGTGCCCTTCGAAGAAGGCGGCAGCAAGATGAGGTTTGCAACGATTCCTGGGTCAATCCCGGTGTGAATTTATTAACATGTGCCTCGTATTGATTCCGTGTCGTCTTCAGTCACATAATGGATTCTTCTTTGATGTTATTTCCTGCAGTTATTAGATCTTTAAAGTACTCAGATTAGCATGATTTAAGCACCTGAAGTTGGCAACTTTAGAAGCGGTGTTGTTTTCAGATGGGAATGCCGGCCCTGGTGGCCGATACGGAAAATGTAATCAAACTCTGTGTAAAGGAAAAGAATTAGAACGAGATTGAGGATGTTAATAGTGGGCGAAGTCAACTGAACGTAGCTGCAGTGGTTCTGATTAAAAGTGGGTCAGAAATCCGTGATTCCAGTGAGGCGGCTACGCGAGAAACCGCTGCGAAGTCTCGCTTTGTAGGAGGAAGAAAATGGGCCCTACAGAGTGTTTTGTGGCAGTATTTTTAAACACGCTGTCAACTCGCCTTTTTCTCGAAATCATAGAATCTTTTAGCGTGGAAGAGACCTTTAAAATCGAGTCCAACCGTTAACCCAGCGCTGCCAAGTTACGGCGAAACCCTGGTGCTGTCAGCGGAGGCGGCCGCTGCCCTGCCTGCGCTCGTTTCCCTCCTTGTTCCTTCCAAGTGAAGCTCTGGAGTCACTTTGCTGCTTCTCATCCTCACGAAGCACAATCGAAAATAGCAGTTTTCGTCTAATCTGAAGTCCGAAACGTAGAATAACCTTTCATTTAAGAAATGACTTCAGGAGCATCTGGGTTATTTTAAAAAGGATGCTGAGAAGAGGCCGGTGTAATTAAAAACAGAAATAAGAACAAGTCTAAACTGAAGGTTCATAGTTCCCTTTCTGACTTTCTAATTGTATTTGAGATTAGTTTCCTGGTTGGGGCAGACTGCTTCAGTTGGAGGTTGCTGGTGTCGCTTGCTGCAGTTTTAGCGTGGGGTTACTGGAGTTCTGTTGGGCAGAGCTGATGCAGCCGACAGCTTTGGCCGTGTGCTGCTGTTGAAAAGCCTTCTGATGTGGAGAGGTCGGGAATTCACCTCTTGAGCTGACTCAAGACTAGCCATTTTGTAGCTTTTTGGAATATTTACAAGGCAGTGGGAAACGGCTGCCCTGATCATTGCTGGCAATGTGCGATCGCAGCCTGGAAGGCCAACCGCATCCCGGGCTGCATCCCCAGCAGCGTGGCC